>BMAO01028108.1:140491-261225 GCA_019973975.1 Trichonephila clavata
TATAAAAAAAAACTTGCTAAAATTAGAAGACAAAGGCAAAAAAAAAAAAAAAAAAAAGAACAACCTTTAATGTTTTTTATTGAATTTAAATAAAACAATAGTTTACATTTAAGAAAGTAACTATACATTCCATAGGATTAACTTTATTTTCAAGAATTCAAAATGGCGGTAGACTATAGACATAAAGAAAGTTTTTTCACAGGAAAAAAGAACACTTCAAAAAATAAATTTAATTATTAAGAATTGAAATAGTACAGAAATTTTTCAATCATACGGCATTAATTTTTTTTTAAAAGTTGTTTACAAGGAAAAAAAAAACACTGTGAAAAATAAATTTTATTAGTAACAATCTAAATAAAAAAAGAGATATTTTTATAATTAAACATTAATTTAAGAGAAGAAGCCTTTTAATATTTAATTTTTTTTTAAGAACAACGAATTTTAGTAATTAACCCTTTCGCAAAGAAAATATTTTGGAAGTGTAATTCAGTAAATACATCATTTAGTTAACGCAAAATTTAGTTATTTTTATTTTGAGCTACAAGTTTCATTGAAACAAAAATTGTGAATGTTTTTTTAAAATCCAATTGAAGGGAATATTAAAACTTTCAGGCTCGTCTTATCTCATAAACTTGTCTAACATTTTTGATGATATATATTTACTTCAAAATTGTTTTAAAATTCTATTTAATTTAACACTATATTATCTATTGTGTATACCTATTTATGAATGCGCTAAAATTGAATAGCGATCTTTATATTAATTTTTTATATAAATTTTATTTAGATTTGATATTAATTTTATTTAGATCCATCAGGAACTGGGAGAGAAACTGTACTATAAGCAAAACTGTGGCTCTTTTTTACGCAATAGAATACATTGTCCGAAAGAACTATGCCATGTGTAAAAAGATATCATGCAAAAAATATAATAAATTTGTATAGTAAAACAAGTAATATAAAAAAGAATTGTAAGTCAATTCCAACCTAGGTCAACAAAGAAAAATTTATATTAGTTACTTTTTATTAAATAGTTACAATTAATATAAATATGTTTATACATATGACAGAATCACAGTATTAAGTGACAAAATAGAAAGCGATTTTCTTTGCAATTTTCTATTTATATATGGTGTTGGACTAATTTTTTGTTTGTTACTATTTATTCCTAAATTAAATTTAATTATTCTAATAAAATAGTACGGTAAAAAAAGAAATCGCATTCTCAGAAATTAAGCCATCCCAGGTGGGATTCGAATCAACGACCTTTGGATTTGAAGTCTAACGCGCTATCCATTGCGCTACAGGGACACAACGAACAATTTTCCTTTCTATATATGCTGTTGAACTATTATTTTTGTTTGTTACTATTTATTCACTTTTTAATGTAGTTAATGAATTATTATTTGAAAAACTGTATTAACATCAAGTGTCATCCACTACAAGTTTAAAAAACTGTATTTGAACTTGAAATGACGAATAGAAAGTATTATATTAAAAACGATTGAAAATTTGAACAATATATATATAGGAAGAGAGGGAACTATTAGAGTAGGAATTGGTGTGTGTGTGTGTGTGTGTGTGCGTGTACAGACGATCACAAATTTTAAACAACATAAAAGTACTTAAAAATGTAAGTATCTTAACAATTAAAGATTATTTTATGCTATGAACAATAATTTCTTAGAATTTTTGTAGTTTCGGGAATGAAAGCAAAGTAATGATATCATAATATTATTCACCAAGAGCTCTTGTGACAATAATTGTTTTTCAAAGTACTCGCATGACATAAAGAATCTCCAGTCGGAGATGAGGTGTTGTCTTTGTCTTGAATTAATATTTGAAAAATTGTATTAACATCAAGTGTCATCCATTACAAGTTTGAAAAGATGCATTTGAACTTGAATAGATGAATAGAAAATATTTTATTAATGATTGAAAGTTTGAACAAGATTTATATATATATATGTGGGAGGGAGAGAGTGAACTAATAGTAGGAATTGAAAAGATGGATACGCTTCATGTTATCCAAAAACCACGTAAGCTGAAATAAGAGTTTTATATTGATTTCGAAAGAATCGTGATTAAATTATAGATGTGTATATTTACATTTATACAGGGTGTCTCAAAAGTAGCGCCCAAACTCTTCGCAGGCAGATTCCTCGTTGTCAGTGCATAAAAAATGCCCAAAGAACTGTAGCTGTGCGATCCATAGTTTACGAGAATATACTAAAAATAAACTATGACGTCATATCCTTATTGGACACATTAACTGAAGTATCAGGAAATATTTAAAAAAGACAGATGTTCCATGAATCCGCCGTGCATATCGAGGCATTTTTGAGCGGCCGTTGAATGGATGAACACACACTTCCCAGCAGCGCGGTGTCCACCGAAGTATAAGCAGCTTGCAGACAAGCAACGAAGTTCGTTTCTGTAGTTACTACGTCTCGATTCACCAAATCCTCGAGACTGTTCCAGAAGGGAAGAAATCCAACGGTGTGATACATAGCGATCGTGGTGGCCATAGAAGCGGAGCCCTACGTCCTATCTAGCTGCCGGAGTTTGCCATATCCAGCCAATCATGTAAAGGAGCACAGAAATGGGCCAGAGGCCCATCATGCATCCTTATTCATTCATCATCATTAACCGTGTTTTTCTCGTAAACTATGGATAGTATAGGTAGTGTTCCTGGGACATTTTCATGTACAGTAGAACATCGTTTATCCCAATCAATTTGGACCGGACACCGTTCGGATACGCGATAGTTCGGATAACCGAAAACCGAATGCGATCCATGCAGTATATGATACTGGACACTATACGAATATTGAAAATCATCCCATGCGGGAAACGTGCTTGAAGAAAAATCAAAATGCATGCAAAATGTCACAATTTTACCTTTATTGTGGAAAATAATCACTTATTTTTCGCTGTACACCATTGTACACCTTCGTTTTTTTCGCTGCAAGGCCTCTGAGCAGCAGTAGTTGAGTAGGACAGCACTCTAACTGTTGTTCGTACCACTATAGCTGTCTCTAACGCATAAAACGCGTAGGCATTTGATGGACCCTTGCTACTTTCGTTGTTGTTGTTGTTGTCCTCTACTTCATCCGTTTCATCGTATACAGGGTCAGATTCTTCTTGCATGGAAGTCACAATCTCATCATCATTTAGCATTTGAAATTCACAGTCTTCTGCATCCCATGCCATCCAGGTTTCTACATCAACAAAACTCAACAAAAGAGCATGTATACACCATCTCACTTGGAAACAAACTGACCTAATATTCAGCGCAAATGTTTACCAAATCACACACCTGAAATTCCCCAAATATCTCTCACCTTGGGTTTTTCCGCCACTTTTGGCCTCACGCGAAACAACTGTTCGAAAACGTATCCGGACTTTGGTCCGGATATATGACGCTCCGGATAATAAACGTCATTCTATTGTACTTCCAATGAGAAATCTGACTGTGCAGAAATTAAGCGTTATTTTCGTACGCCCTATATATTTAACATAGCGCATTTTCACATATTTAATATCCAAATCAAATTCATACGTTTTAAATACTAACCGAAATGAAATTAGGAACTTAGTCTCAAGAAAGAATAAAAATTTTACATTGAAAACGCTAAAAAAATATTATTGAAGTATATGTCGTAGTTGTTGATATTGAGGACTTTTGCTATAAGTCGAAATGAATCAAAATCGTTGTACAGTCACTCAGAAAAGTATTGGGACACTTGGCATGCATCACTGTAAAGCCATTTATAAAAATATTTATCACATTAAAAAAATGAATTAAGACATATTTTAACATTTGGTGTACAGTAAATAAGGAAAATTTTATTAGTATTATAGAATTCTAATTTGATCTAGCTTTTCAAATATAATTGAAAGGCAAACTGGAGTCAAAAAAGTTTAGGGATATTTTTGAAATGAGAAATTTAACAAATGTACAGCGATCACTTTCTTAGACTAGAAGTTTAAACATAAATATTTCAACAAATAAGATTATTTATAGAAAAAATGTCGAGAAACAAAGATATATCGGTTGATGTTCGAAATCTCATAATAAGTCATTGGAAAGAGGGGAAATCAGTTCACTGTATAGGAGAAATCTTGAAGTTGAATAAGTCTACTATTTTTAACATCATTGACAGGTTCAAGGAAACAAACAGTGTTGAAAACAAGTAAAAGTAAAGGTGTCCAAGGATATTTAATGAACGTGAAGAGAGGTGGATTGTGTGAGACAAGTACACATTAATCCAAGTGACTTTGCAATGTAAAAGTGTTCGGAAAATCAGTAAATCCTGAAACTGTCAGAAATGTTTTAAGAAAACAAAAGTATCAGGGCAGAGTACTTCAAAGAAAGCCCTATATCACAGCAAAGCAAATAGGCAAGCTAGGTTGGCATTTGCTAAATAATGTAAGTAAGCCAGCCAACAGAATACCGGGAAAATGTAATTTTTGTTGACGAAAGCAAATATAACATTTTCGGATCGGATGGCAAGCAAAAAGTTTGGTGGAAGTGAAACACAGCAATGCATGTACAAAAATTTCCGGGCCCTACCTGTCCAAAAGGTGCGAGCAAGCTGGGAAAATCTCAGGATATTTTAAATTGTACCAAGATAATGACCCGAAACATACTGCAGATATTTGTGAGTTATGGGTCCTCTACCACTATCTTAGTGTTATTAAGACACCTGGCCAAAGTCCAGACCTTAATCCCATTGAACACGTGTGGGATTATTCTCAGTAAAAACTATATGAGCACCAAATTTCTAACACAAGCAAGATGTAAGAAAATATTTGGTCGAAGAGTGGACCAAAATCGATAGATCGTTTTGCAAAAAATTGATCCAAAAAGATTTCGAGAGGTCATAAAAAGCAAGGGTGGCCCAACAAGATATTAATTTCTAGGATTGAATTGTTTTTCTTAATTTATTGGGGAGTGTCCCAATACTTTTTGAGCACGTTTTTTATAACTCGATTTCTTTTATTTTCAATTTTAGCCATAATTGCATTAATGCATGGGTTTTGTTAAAATTATTATTATATGTATTTACCAAAATAACATTTACTTCTTTTTTTGGTTTCATTTGTATGTTTAAGTAAAATATTACGATAAAATCTACGAACTGGTAGTGTCTCCCAATACTTTTTTGACAGCCTGTATTCACTATAAAAATCTACTGCATCCCCTATGTCTGAATCCAATTAAGATTTCCGCCCGATAATGGTATTTAAAATGAGCAAACTGCTTTCAGAAATATTTTATGAGGCGAAATTTTTTTTATTAGAAAATTTGTTATACATTTATGGCTCTGTTGCAGAACTCGTTTAAATTTTAAGGCACGTTCTACGTTTGAAACTTGAAAAACAATTTTTAAGAATTTCCATCGAGTTAAAGACCTTCAGAGATAAAATAAAGTGGATGGATTGTGTTCTCTTCGTTCCGCTTAACAAAAAGCAAACCTAAATCGTGCTAGTCTTCCAAAGACGTTTAAAAAGAAAGCAGCTTTTCTTGGATTGTGTTATTTAAAAACCGTGTCATGAAGAGCTGGGTGTACACTTTATGCTATTTCATTCCAATTTATCATAAGGAGAAATTTTATTCCGAAAAATAATATTTTTACATTAATTTAACATTGCAGTAAATTCTGTAAAAATTTTATGGCTATTTCTGTGTTTAGGTTTCCGAACATGTTTGGAGAACTTTTTTAAAAAATAACACGGCAAAACATTATGAATGTTTTTTAAGAATCAGTGCCAATAAATACTAATATTTAAGTAACAATATTAAAAAATTATCTAAATTTTACAAAAATTTCAATTATAAGTGAAATTTTAGCAATATTTCTGAAAAACTTCGAAGCAATTAGAGTAAAAAGTAATAAACATATATTAGCAAAAGTATTACCCCAAAACAAATAAGACGCCTTATCTAAAGAATGTACTGAAATTTTTTTTAATGTTTTATTCAAGTTTGAAAATTTTAGAGCTGTTCGAGTAAATATTATAAGAAATGTGACATTTTTTATGAGACCATTACTTAAATAACAGGTCATAACTCAAAAAATATTCATACAATAAGAAATATTTTTGTACATTCTCTAGAAATAATATAATTATCAAGTTCCAAAAGTTTCACAGAAATACATTTATGAAACCCTCTTCCGGTTTTTCTAATTTTATAAAATTGTTTGTAACTTGACCTCTGGGTAACGTAGAAATGGAACAAAGTATAGGGTGTTTCATATTCAATGGTACAAAAAGAATAGCGCAGTGTGACTGCCGTAATGGATTTATTCAGCCGAAACAAATTTATTCTGCAACTACAATTATACAAGTTTTATTTGGCAACAGGGAAAAATTATCGAATGACGAACTCACCGCTAGAGGCGCTGTTAAACAAAATGTCGTCCATGCAGGAGAAAGCGTACTGTGTTTTCGAATATGCCAAAACCTCCTTGGTAACTGTTGTGCAAAGACATTTTCGCACGAATTTTCGTAAAGAACCACCGCATCGGCATAACATAAGCAGGTGGGTGAAGCAGTTCCAGGATACCGGCTGCTTATGCAAGAACAAAAGCCCAAGACGAAAAGAAACAAAACCCGAAGTGATTGAAAGAATTAGTGAATCTTTTTTACGGAGTCCCTCAAAATCAACGCGACGTGCAGGTGCAGAACTGGCTGTCCCTTACACAACGGCGTGGCGTGTTTTACGGAAGCGTCTCCAATTCGAGCCGTACAGATATCAGATGGTCCAGGCTTTAAAACCTACTGACAAACCGTTGCGTAAGAATTTCTGAGGGAAATTTCAAAAAAAGTTCGACGTGAATGGTTTCGAGAACACACTGGTGCTTACCGATGAAGCCACGTTCCACTTATGTGGCAAAGTTAATCGCCATAATTTGCGATTTGGGGGCACGGAAAATGTACATAATTCATATTCGAATTGGCATATTCGAAAACGCAGTACGCTTTCTCCTGCACGGACGACATTTTGTTTAACAGCGCCTCTAGCGGCGAGTTTATCATTCAATAATTTTCCTTTGTTACCAAATAAAACTTGTATAATTGAAGCTGCAGAATAAATTTGTTTCGGCTGAATAAATCCATTACGGCAGTCACACTGCGCTATTCTTTTTGTACCATTCAATATAAAACACCCTGTATGTTTTGTAAAGCAAAAAGCTCTATTCAATAAAATAAAAAAAGATATGTATTCGGTCCAAATTTGGTCATTTTAACATGTCGGATACCTTAAAAAGACGTGAGAATCTATAAAAGATAAAATGAGTTAACATATATGAAAAATAAGAATCAAATTGACCGTTTACCCTCTGTAAAGAATAGCATCAAGAAAGGTAATTGATACAAAAGCCTAAACTGTTCTTGAAATATATAGTTTTTGCTATCCATCTTCATTTTAAGATTTGATGATAAGCTGTCAAATATTATTTAAAAAGAATGAAGATGAAAAGAGACAGAAAATCTAAATGAATGCATGACAATGAAACTATATCAACTATTCTTTCGAATGCTTTTTGAATACTAAAAACATAATACATTCGGAAGAATGTATTTACATTCCAAACTGGATCCGTTTCAACATCTGTTCGACAACCAAAATAAAAGAACAAAATAGCTTCTTTTTTTTCTTCTTCTTTTTAGGCCTGAAGGAATTTTAAAACTCCTTAAAATTACTAGCATTACTCCTTAATCACAGTTCATCGTAGCTTTCCTTTCACAAATAAGAAAAAAATATATATAAGCAGAATGTATCTATCAGTTGAAGACAGTTTGAAAAGTCGTATATATTCTCTCGTGACCCGAAGCGGTAATATTCGAATCAGTTCTGTTATCCCCATGCATATTTCGATCGCAGTAATCAGTCATGTGCGAAAATGGTAACTGATCGGTAAGAGGTCACACCTTAACCCTTCTTAATCAGGTACATCAAGCCACTTGTAAAATTGGGCGTCGAGTGGCAAATAAGTTTCTTTTCTTTGCCGACGATGTAATAGTCAATTGGATAATAAGATCAGTGTACTGTGGAATAATCTACTCAAGCGACTGAATTCTTTTAATTATATCACATGATCGAGTTATTGGCAAAAGCTGAACAAGAATTATATAGAAGATAATTAACGATTTACCCCGACATAACTAAACATTTATCGCATGGAATAAATCCTTCATGTAGCATTATTTTAATGATTGCATTGATATCTTAGATCTCTTCGACATGCTACCAGAGGTCGCCTTTGCTTAGAGGTATAGTCTCGAACTCGTGGTGTCGCTGGGGTAACCTAGTGTAGCCGCGGTAGCCGAGTGGTCAAGGTATCGGATCATGGCCGGCGTGTCTTGAGTTTGAGCCTAGTACCGCTGAAGATCCTCCGCGAAGAGGAATGATGCACGTTAAATCTGTCGAGAGCTCAAACGTCCTCTTGTTGGCGTGGTGTGGTAGTTAGGAGATGGGGTGCCAAATCAGATGTCGTCCTCGTCCCTTACCCGTGGTTCAAAACTACGAGGTTCGTCGTTACAAGCCCTCGTGTAGCTGAACAGTGCTACGTTAATATTCACTCACGCTGTAACCTAGTGGGCTAGATAATGGACTCGTGGCTGATGTGTCATAAGTTCTAACCTACTACCGCTGAAGATCCGGCGTGCAGAGAGCTCCGATGCACTTTAAATATGTCGAGGCTCGAATGTCCTCCTGAAGAGGGTGGTGTGGAAGTTAGGAGAGGGGATGCCAGCTCTGATGTCGTCCTCGTCACTTGACCATGGTTCAAACTTACGAGGTCCGTCGCCAAAAGTCCTTGAGTAGCTGAATAGTGCGACGTTAATATTCACGCACTCACTCACGAAGTCACCGCTTACATATCGTCTACAGGGACGACTTAAGACATGGACCAACTGGGTCCAGGACCTCAACCACAATGGGGGCCTCGTCTCATTCTCGACTTAGCCTTAATAAGATCATTTTTCAAACAATTTCAACAGTTAAATGGGTTTTTCTCCGGTTGTATTCTTCGAAAACCTGGGAATTTCGAACGATAAGTCAACTGACTGCATGTGATGACCGTCGTCCGTGTATAGGTCTACCACCATACACCATCCTCATTCATTTAGTCAAAAGATGGTGGTCGTTTGAGCCGGTTTGTGCGATTGTGAGTCATTCACATTTATTTGTTTCGGCTTATTGTTTGTACGAGTATTTGACAACGTATGCTATGTACTGTCTACTTTCAAGGATCACAGTTGGGGCCTACATTTGTGTAGGGGCCCAGGGCTTACTCTTTCGTAGGGTTCCAAGCAGTGGCGTAACAAGAATATTGGGCCCACCTGCAAAATCAGGTTTTGGACCCCAAGCCGGATCTTACAAAGAATTGCAAAACCATAACATAACACATGCTTTGGGCCCTCTGCAATGAGGGGGTTGGGGTGCGTTACGTCACTGGGGCCAGGGCCTTAAGAAGTTTTAAGGCGTCCCTGGTCGTGTGTACGAGTCTTGATACCCCTGAAGACCCTCCATGTAGAGAGGGCTGATGCACGTTAAAACCGTCGAGCTCAAGTGAGTGAGTGAGTGAATATTAACGTCGCACAGTTTTAGCTACACGAGGGCTTTTTGGCGATGGACAGCGTAATTTTGAACCATGGTCAAGTGACGTGGACGACACCTGAGCTGGCACCCCCCCCTCATCTAACTACCACACCAGACCAATGGGAGGACGTTTGAGCTCTCGACAGATTTAACGTGCATCGCGCCCTACACGGCGGGTCTTCAGTGGTACTGGGCTCGAACTCATGACACGCTAGCCATGATCCGATACCTTGACCACTTGGCTACCGCAGCCACCCGTCAAGTTCAAAGTCCTCTCGTTGGTGAGGTAGTGCTATGTTAAGTGTCATGGCCACGGTAGCCTAGTGGTCAAGGTAACGGACTCGTAGCTGGCCTGTAATGAGTTCGAGCCCAGCACCACTGAAAACCCGCCGTATAGGGATACGATGCCCGTTAAATTTGTCGAAAGCTCAAACGTCCTCCCGTTGGTGTGGTAGTTAAGAGAGAAGTGCCAACTCAAATGTCGTCCTCGTCACATGACCATGATACAAAATTATGGGGTCCGTCGCCAAAAGCCCTCGTGTAGCTGAACAGTGCGACGTTAATATTCACTCACTCACGCTAAATTAGGTGTCATCTTCATCACTTGGCCAAGCTTAAGAATAACGAGGTCTGTTAACAATAGCCCTCATGCTGTTTTATAGTGTGACGTTGATGTAACTTTCCTTTCGATATACACGATAATATTCCATTCTGACTAAGAGATGGTAAGATTTATATTTTTCAACGAAATTGTTCAGCATTCGAATTATGAAAACTATACTGAAAACACAAATATTTAACCTATGTATGGGGAGACTAGGAACTGACGAGTGATGCAATATGGAAGGTGAACCATTTTACGTTCATACTTCTAAACATTACCACTTTACATTTGCTGTTATAATATACTTGGGAAATATACTTTTAATAATAATGGTAATGTGTTTGTCTTATTCTTGCTAATCCTACCAAGTGAAAGTCAGACTTGCCGATCGGAGAGCAAGGTGACAAAATCTGACTGCATTCTGATGTTTCCTTTCAAGAATTTATAAACATTTTTTTAATTCATATTTTAGAAACGTTTTTTTAGACTAAAAAACTTATTACAATCAAGCTTGACTCGACTGATAATACAGACAAAAAGATTGTTGAAGTACTGTGAACTACTTATTTCGATTATACATCAGTTAATGGGTTCAAAGCATATCAGTGGTGTAACAGAAAATATTAACCCCTCTCCCCCCCCTTGCAAACTCAAGTTTAGAGCCCCAAGCCCAAATACGTATTTAGCGTCAGTCAAGCTTTGGGCCCCTTAGAGTCCCAAGAGTGAGAGTTTTTTTAAACATTTTTATGCATTATCATCCACTTTTGTGCTAGAGTCTAAATTTCAAGTCTCTAGCTCATCGGGAAGTTAGTTTAAAATCAATTACAAAATTCCACCCGGACAGACAAGAAAGCGAGTTAATAATAACATGGTAATGAGCGCACACATACACAAGGAAAGTAGAACAAATATGTACAAAACAACAAAAGCAAAAGACTCAAGAAGCAAAAAATGGAGCTGTTATTAAAAAAATGAACTTGGATGCCACTCTAACTTCCTTTACCCCTCATAATGTTACCTCGAATTTCTAAAGAAGTGAAATGTAGTGAGATGAGAATTTAGTTTTACCTTCCATCAGAATACGTGATAGTATGCCACAAATGTAATGGGTACTGGCACGAGAAATGCCGCAGAATATTATACCCTATAAAAATGAAGCCTGGCGAAGCAAAAGGAAAAACTATCTTTCTCTCACGTATTGCACTAAAAGTTTTAAAAATGGCGAAATTTCACTATTTTTTGTCAGTTTTTTATAATTATTTTACTCGCCAATATCATATTGCTATTGCTCTAAATATAACATTTGAGATACAAAAGGGAGCAAAATATTAAAACATGTAAATTAAAAATTATTGTTCGCGCAAAAAGCTCGAAAACACTTTTTTTAATGCCAAATCATTTAATAATTTTATTTGGTTTTATTTTTTTTCACATCTAAAATGAACAAATTTTAATAAACGGCAAACACATTTTAATGTTTCGTGATTATAATACTGTATGTGGATCTATTATAAAGTAAAAGTTATAAAAATATCCGTTATTTTTATTCGAATAATGTATGTATTATAAGGTCAGATTTTTCAAAAAGTTCGCATATTGATTTTGATAAAAATCAGTTGTCTTGATGAAATTCCTACTCTTGATTTATAACCACACATTTTGAAATGTTCCACGCCTTAAGTTTGACACAGTATTACACTACTTGCTTGTGATGGGGAAGCTCAGATTAGAAATCTTTATCTAATCTGACTTTGAAGTACGCTATTCGAATATAAATGGTGGATAATTTTATAAGCCATTCTTTATAATAGATCTACATTAGGATTGCAATACTGGTATCCCGGAATACCGAATACCGGTATTTTGAGCCATTTGTACAGTTTTGAAATACCGGTATTCACGAGTTTAAATACCGGTTTTTCGGGATTTACTAGAAATTTTTTAAAATTGTTTCTTATATGTTCAGTAGTCGCTAACATAGCAAAATAGTGTACGTTTTTGTTTTTATGTTATAGTGTTAATTATTGCAACATGATTAAAATAAGAAGGTGAAAATATTAACGTCTTTATTCCTTTCATTCCGTTGTTCTTATTTTTATTTTTCCTAGCTGGTTCTACAGTTCTAAGGTAACTCATTAAATCCATCATCTGATTTTTTTCAATGCCAGATACAACCGATTAAAGACTATTAATCTTAACTTGAAAATATAGACACACACATATATAAGTATGATATGTTTTTTTATATTCATTATATATATACTCACACATAAATAAAAATCTATAATAATGAATAAGAACAATTTGACAGAACAGGGAAAATCAGTTGATAATACTTCGGTTTGGTTTTATTATTTATATGATAAAAAGAATATGATGGCACAGTGTAAAAAATGTTCAAGGGTTATTAAAGTGAATGGTGGAAATACAATTGGACTCTATACACTTTTAAAAACGAAATATGATACAATTTTTTTAAAGAGGAAAGAATCTAATTGCGATGAAGGTAAAAATTTAAGCACAGTTTCTAAGCCCAAGACGTCAGGGATTTTAGATTATTTTGAAAAAAAGATCATTTGGATGAAATTACTGGTAAAATGACAGTAATGTTTGCACTTTTTTGTGATCTAAATAAATTAAATAAATAAGATGTTCCTTTATTTTTTTGTGATTCTTTATATACTGTTAAAATTTATAAGTTACAAATTATTTCTTGTGATATTTGCACGCTCTAAAAAAACTGGCAAATAAAACAAAAAAACACGTGTATCTTCTTTTTATTTTCTTTCTAAAATTTCTAATACCGGTATTAAGTTCTGAAAAATACCGAATACCGGTATTGAACTTTTGGTTCAATATTGCAATCCCTAGTCCACATAAAGTGATAAAATACTCAAATTGTAAAATGTGTTTATCATTTAGTTTTAGTATTAAGTTTTGCTCATTAGAGATGAAGAGATAAATCGAATAAAATTATAAAATATTGCTAATATTGTATTTATTATAAAAAAAAACATTTTCGAGGTTTATGCATGAATAATAAATAATCTGAGTTCACAGATTTTAAACTTTTTTTTCTTGCTCCTTATATCCCGAATATTTTCACATTAAGAGCAATAGCATCACGATATTAGTAAGTTAAATAAATAAAATTTGACAAAAAAGAAATAACGAAATTTCATTTTTTTTTTTTTTTTTAAATTTTAAATCCAATGCTCAGTCGGTAGATAATGTTTTTTATTCAAAAAGTGTTTTCGCCTTTTTATTTAACTAAGTGACAGGCAACTTTTATAGAATGTAACAATCGAAAAAGAAAAAAAAATCCTCTCTTTCTACTGCCCAAACTTTGAAGAATTAGATATTTTATGTGTTATTTTAAAAATTACTAGGAAAAAAACAGGAGGCTACTCCGCCTAATGGTGAACCAACCCTCACGTACAAATTATACAAATATTTATACTCACTGCTCAAATTGTAAGACTGTACTTTATATGTATTATGTAGCTCTATTTATGTTCTTTTTTCTTCGTTCTCTTCAGTTAAATTCCTTACTGAAGCTGCATCGTCTAACACATAGGTTCCCAACCTTTTTTGAGCTGGCGCCCCCTTTTCTAGTAAATGTTTCGATACCGCCCCCTTTTCTTGTGAATATTTCGAAACCGCCCCCTCTTACTCTAGAGAAATAAGAGTGTACATAATACATGGCGAAAACAGGAGTTATGTTTTAAAAAATATCCTATTACTAAAAGAATATATTTTTTAATTTTATTTTTTTTCTAAAGCCCCAATTATTTTACTTCGGAATCTGAAATATCTATTGCCACAAATATATTTAAATGTGTAAGATTATATATTTTAGTCATAGGTAGGATATTGTTGGAATTGAAACGCGTTACTGAATTTCTTCTTCATTTAAAAGAGTGGAATAAAAGTTTTAGCTTACCTGTTATAAAGACAGGCAGGGGATTTGATGATACGAAGTAATTCATAATAAACTACTGCTTTCAAAATAAATATAAATTGACAGTTTCAGCCTTTAAAGAATCGCGTTAATTCCTGGGTAACATATTTAATTATGTTTTTTGGATAACATACGTAATGAAATGCAGTGGGCGAAACACAGACAAAGATAACACGTGCACTACAGAAATTATAATGCACTATATCATTCAATTTAATGTAGATCTGAATGTAATGTAATCTTCAAGTTTTTCATTCACTTCCCGAACTACCGAAATATGTAAATTTTCGTACACGTGATATAGAAATGATTTAAATACATACAATCAACCTAAGGTAAACAGTATTACGTTTACTTTTGTTAGTACATAATCAGCTTGTTTTTTTAAAATCTTTTTTGGTTAATCTGACCAAGCCCCTCCGTGCCATCTCAACGCCCTCTTATTTTCTCTGGATCTCTTACCGCCCCCTAAAAGCTTCAAACGCCCACAAGGGGGCGGTATCGCCCACGTTGAGAACCTATGGTCTAACACTTCATTGATAGTCTTCAGATTTTGATAAACCTGCAGCTCTTGTAGCTTTCTGGGAAGTTGAGTATTTAGCTCCATTGATTGTTGATAAGTCTTTTTATGTGAGACAACGCCTTTATTCTAGCGTAATGATTCCAGTCTAGACAATCGTTGCGATGTTTTTTGTGAGAGCTTGCAATAACGTATTATCGTAATCCTATTGGCAATATTATATGAAACGAAAATCATGGTTGCCAATTCGGCACATGCGAAATCGGGTTGCCAACTTGACGAGTTATCCTGAATGTTGTGATATTACATAATAAATTTATCATAGTATCAGGAAAAACTTTTTTATATAGAGCGAGAAAACACTGATTTTTGAGTTATGCTATTAATTTACAATGAAATAAAAAATTTCCGTCATAATTATTCTTTTTAATACATATTATTCAAACAAAAATTCACGATAATGATTAATGAATTGATTCATTTATATTTAATAAAAATCAAAAAGTTTTTAACTTTTAATAGAATTATCAACTTATTCTAAGTCAAAGTCATCTTGATAACTTTCAGGTACATCGTGGCATTTAAATAAAGCACACTTGAATGTTCAAAAAATTTCAAATAAATTAAGTTCTAAACAGTAGTAGTATTAAAGGAAACTTTTATTTGTACATAATTTCGCTTACACAGAAGCATTTGACTAGTTTTAATATATATAACTGAATAATCAATATTTCAATACCGATTCTCATGAATAGTAATATTAATGTTAAACAGCAAAAATAGTTTTTAAAAAAAAATCTAAAATGCAAGCAAATAATTTTTAAAATCTAATTTTCTTAAAGTACTTCGAGCTAAGATATAAATTTCTATTATTTGTGCATTTAAAAAATTATTCATTGCGTTACATTCATGGATAATACTAATACATATCTATTTTGATATATAACTCCAAAAGTAAAGTAAACACGTGCATTAATCATTAAGTAAATATATCAAAAGAAAATAAACGCAACTCTTTATTTTCACAATGGATTCGCGTGCAGAGATGCCACTAACAACAACCTAATTTTTCATTTCTTATTCCAAAAAATAATAATAAAAAAATCGTCGGCGAAAAAACACTCCTTCAAAGGAGAGTAGGCGTGCCTTTTCACGATTCTAAAAGCTTATCTATTCATCTCTACAATGCACTAATGAGCATACGCCTCGGCAATTAAAAGCGCTTGCAATCGCGAATTTAATTTGGCGCAGAAAAATGGCGGAACGCTATGGATTTTGTGTGAGAAAACGGTAGTTCCAAGTTGACCTCCAGACCTCGCAGGTGAAAAGAATCCGCCTTCGAATGCTTGTTTGGGTGATGTTCTGCTGGATAATCGTGATGATCTGATGTTTGGGTTGCCTCAAACGTGTTTCTGTCAAAACATTTGCGCGTGCGATGAAATTACGAGTACTTTCGAAGGAATAAAATGAAATCTTTATGTAAGGTGCCTTATACTGACATGGAATACGAATTGTTTGTTAATGAATCTGGAATTGCAAGAGAGAAACTTGGCTTTATTAAAGAGAATTGTAACATACATAATATTTGTTTGAGAATATGTTACTTGTAAATTTCCGTATTGTAGAAAGGAATATTTTTTTAGAATGAGAGAGAGAGAGAGACCTTTGAAATCAAAAGTTTAAGCATTTAGAAAAATATTTAAAGTGGAGGTTCGTGAAACGGATGTTAAAAGTTTTTTGCTAAAATACAGTCAAAATGTCTAAAGAAATTGTGTTTTAGAATCATAATTCTCTGATCTATTAATATTTAAAATTAGCATTTCTCGAAGTTATTGCTATGATTTTTTATTGGATTTTAAAACAGTTCGTTTTTTTAAATCGTTTGCTGTTATGGAATAAAAATTTTGATAAAATTAAATTTTTAGTTTTATTTTAGCAGCTGTATTTCTTCTGTCTTTCAAGAGTTTTCTTTTGTTAATTGACACCTATTTCCAGGATGTTAAAATTGTATAAAAAATCAATAGTGATATTTTGAAAAAGAAATTATTTCCTAACGGAGATATTTTTACTGTGTGAGGATTACTATAATTATCTTACAATGAAATCCTCTTTAAGAGAAAAAGTATGTGTTACAGATATAAGAGTTGGCTCACAAAAATGCTATTTTATAATATTTAAATTTAATTGCTATATTAAATTCCTTGTGTGTGTGTTAAAGTTAGCTAGATGAAATAAATCGTATACAGATATTTGAAATTCAAACGAAACACGCTCTAACGAGACTTAACTAAATTCATGCAATTATTTTTTAAAAGAAATCCACGATGTGCTATTCTTATTGAATCAGTATTTTGCATAAATTCAAAAAAAAAACGCTTAAAACTTTTTTTTATACGAAAGAATTTATAGGGAAAAATAAGAAACTATTTGATATTAATTTGCTGACTGTAATATAGGGATGGAAAATAGGATTTTTATGAAAATTTAAAGAAATTGAAATACAAATTTTTTCAAGTGCTAGTATTTATATTTTTATTTATAGTACCTATGTAATTTTTATTTGTAATAAAGAACAAACAAAATATAAATAAAGAACACCATATTTGTTCAATTACCAAAAACTGCTTATTTAGCCGCATTTCATTTCATTTTCTTGGTTTGATCAATATTCTATTTCAAAACGACTCCATCTGTTAACTAGTAAAGTAGATATCAAATGTGTAGTTGCACTAGTTATATGGATTGCTATACTCGGATTAATAATGCATTAAATTTTCGTTCCTAGAATATTAAAATAGAGCACCAACATATAAAGAGTCAGCTCTAAAATTATTTTCTTAACTTATTCCTAAACACTAAAAATATTAATAACTAAACAATATAAAATAAACTAGAGCAAAACTATTAATACCTCATTCCAAAACAATAAATTGAATATTATGTTACACGTTTTTCGAATTCAAAGCTCAATTTTATCTCCAAACGATTCAGTGCAGGTTCACTAATTTAGTGTTTGAAACTTCGGGTGTAATTTCCTTTCTCATAAGGCATGTTATACTGATGTGTGAAAATGAAGTTGTCATCGTTTTATGTATTGTATAAATCATTATGTATCATTAGAGGGTATCAACATTGCTTCCTTGTTGTTACCACGTCAAAGGAATGACAAAGTGGATCTGAAATAGAGCAAATTTCCTGAGAATTTGGATTCGAACCTTAATTGTGGATTTCGATCGTGACGCTTAAGGATTTGGAGGTAGGGATATGTTTAGGGATAATTCGGATGAGGGATTTTCTTTTGGCTGAGGAATATTACTGATATTTAATATCTTTTTTAACAAAGCATGTATGTGTATATATTTTCTAAAGCAAACGTATCATTTTTCTAGATTTTCGTTTCTAAATTAATGTCTGTTCCGGTTGATTTTATTGTTTTTCCCCACCTTTCTAGATATTGTCAAAATTTCTCATAGGCTGAGAAAATGGAAGAATGTCTTTTGAATTAGGGATACGTTTTCATATGTATTGTTATCGCGTTTGAATTTGATTGTTTGCCTTAAAAAGCTCACTTTTTATTTAAAATTCCTAAAAATTTTTAATAAACAAATCAAACTTGAAAAGTTTAATAAATATTTATACCTGAAATGACAATTTTATGGAATCTTCTAATTTTCCAGTGTAAAAAAAAGGAAATTACATATGGAGGTAAAAATAAATGTTAACTTAAATTTCAATTTTTTTAAATGAAACAAAATAAATCAGAACTTTAGCTACATATTTTATTCTTCAGGATTTGGAATCATATATTCCTAATACTTCTAATATGATACTAGAAAATATCTATATTATCAGATATTTTCTTAATTGTTCTCTTATCAAAACAGTAAAAAGAAAAAATACACTGGCACAGTAGGAAAAAAAAATATCTTAGCATTTAAAGTGAAGGAAAATTTGTGATTTTGATTTCGTTTTCAGGGCACGAGGGCTTGAACTCATGACACGCCAACCCCAAGTCCGTGACCTTGACCACTTGGCTCCCGTCTCCTCAAATTTTGTGAGATTGTAGAAAAATATGTTTAAAATAATGTAGGGCAAAAAAATTGACTTTTTGACCGATTTTTGTGAATTGATTCATACTATGTCCCCTTAAATGAAAGTATTTAGAGTAAATTATGGCAAGCATAAAATAATTATTATCAGTTCATATTTTCCCCTTTCCTTTCAAACAACGCCTTTTCGCTACTAGAATGATTCCTTTGCTGACAATTCCAATATTAAAGCACTTAAACTTGCTCAGCATGAAATAATTCTGGAGATAAATTTCCCTCACGAGGGAGAATGATAGGGGAAAAGCACTCACACCTGGCCAAGTCTAACCAGAAAGCGTGGGTTACCGATTCTCGTCAGCACCAATTAGAGGTCAAAGGGGGAAACGAAAGTAAAGGCTGCTGGCAGACGATAATTCACGATGCGTGGCTTCCAAGGGCGGCAATTTACACCTTCGAAAATTACCACCAGACGATTTTCCTTTTGCCGGCTCTTTAGCGGCTCAGTGCCAACCCCTCTGAACTCTACCGAAATAATAGCTTCATTTATTTGAAGGGAACGCTTTTTCCGCGTGGGTTTTTGAACGTGTTTAACACGAACAGTGTTTACGAGCGTTTGTTATGGCGTAACAGCTAGCATTGCCGTTAAGAATGTGAGCAATAAACAAACAAAAATTACCATGTAGAAGTGGCAATGTTTACTAAACATGTCCGTAGAGATAAAAGCGGCATTTCTTATTCGTTTCATAATAACGGTTGTTCTTGAGATTACGTGCGGAATTGGAGAAATATATTAGATTATTCGTTAGAACTCCTGTGTTGTTGAACTTAGAAGTGGTCGAATTAAGAAAGATTTAAATTCACTTTTAGGGAGCGGCGGATATAATCAGAGAAAGGCGAATTGTGGGTGGCTTCTTTTGAGAGAAATTATTCATTCTTTGAAGGGATGTGCAGGATTCAAAAAGTTTAACCACTTCCTTTAAAAAGAAAAAAGGGAGATGAACAAGAAAAATGTATATTCAGTGGCGCACACAAAGGGGGTGTCCTAGGGATCCGGACTCCCCCCCCCCAATGCCCTTGAGTTTTATTCGATTAATTATAATCCTATATATATACAATGTAAAATTTAATTAAGTAACTGTAATTAACAATTTATTTTATTAATTAATGCTAATTATTAATTCAATAATTTATTTTTTACTGTTTTTTTGTTGACAAAATCAGAAGGATCAATTGGTGTTGTCTTGAGATATGATACGAGTTGGGGAACTTTCGACCATGGACCCCCTTCCCCCTTGAAAAATTTTGTGTGCGCTGCTGTGTATATTAGTTCTAAAATTTTTGTTTAATGAACATGAATGAAATCTGAAAAAAAAATTAATAATTGAACCTTTATTGGGGAGTTGAGTTACTAGTGACGCCTCAAGATTTCTTGAGACCCTGGGCTCCTTTGTAAAAGTAGCCCCCCCCCCGTGCAATTGTTTTGCTCAAGAACCCCATTGTGGGGTGGAGGATGGAGATTTTCCTCATGGCCAAGTTTATGCTAGCAAACTTGCATCTATATTTACTCTTGTTGTTTTAATGCAAGAAAACTTTGCTCACAAATATATGTCGACCCATATATAAAGAACATTTTCCCAACAAATTTCTTCACACATGGGAATTTTTCAGCTGACAAAGATTTGTAAAAGTCAATGTCTTAGCATTAAACATTTCCTTCACGCTGTGATACGACTTCAAGTCAATAAGTTCAAACTGTAGCTCCTTACTGTATCAATATTAGCAGTAATGGAATAACAGAAAAAATTGTTCGATTTCTTAAAACCCTGAAACCTTCTTTGATCTCGTTGTCCAAACTCTACAGATAATCTCTAATCTTCGCAGAAATACTTTTACCGGTAATTTATTTTCCTAAAACAAAAATTCTGTGTTCCTAATAGTGGAATATAAGAGATGACTCTTTGGTCACACTCACGGAAAAAACAACTCAGTTCAAAGCGGATTTTCTGTGTTTCTGGCCGTAAAAAGGCTCTTTGCGGGTTGCTATTTGCCCACCCCTGTCAAATACACGTGCAAATGGAAACCCATAACAAATACATGTGTGTGACTCACCATCTCACAAACCTAGGTACAAAATGACTCGAACAACTGTTACATTTTGACTAAAAAAACCAATGATGGCGTATGGTGGTAGGACTAGACAGAAACAAACGACATAACATAATAATGCAATCTTGTTACTGTTGCCAGTTGGTTCAAAATTCGCAGTGTTTCGGGAAACATCCCCGGGAGTAACATTTGTCAATTAAAATTATTTGTATCATGATCCTATGGAGGCCAAATGGAGAACGAGACTATCCACCCCCCTCCCGAGGCTGAGGTCCTTGATCCGGGCCAAGTTGTCCAAGCCTTAAAGTAGGGGTTCTTAACCCTATTTCCGCGGGGGCAAATGTACCCGTGAAGCTACTTTTGGGCGCCCGCGATTGTCCACTGTATACTATTTCAATATTGACTTTGAAAAGTTAGTGGATAATATGCAATGCCAAAAATTACCTTAAATGTAACTATTTTGAATTTGCTTGTTACCTTTTTAGTGTAGGATATTGTTATGATGCTTATAATTGAAAAAAGAAATATTAAAAATCGTTGTACTTTTTTTAACTGTGCCGGCCAGCAATTTCTTATGTGTCCGATGTGCCCAGACGGGAAATAAAGTTAAGAACCCCAGCGTTAAAGCGAACTTGTGGATCATTCCTTAAGTTTTCCCCTTAAGATTTTCTTTCGAATATTAAACTGAAAAAAATTAACCATGTAGCAGTGCTTCCTAGTTGGGAATTTATAGATTCTTTTTGAAAATTTCAAGGAATATGTCATTTGAACAGAAAGAAAAATTCAAATCATAGTCTTGTTCTCAGTGAAAAAGGTCACGTTTCTATAAATAATTTCAGACAAAATCATTATTTAATGTATTATTTTGTATCTAAGCCTATTATTGCATGACTTTATATAAATTAGCATATAATTAATGTATTATATTTTTATATACGCATTTATGAAGGAAAGAGTCAGAATAATTAAGAATGGAAAGATGTCTAAAAATATAAGCCTGTAATCTGTTGCAAAATTGCTAAACAGAAATGAACCTATAAATTTTATCTCCTTAATTTTTCACGGTTAAAAACTGTTTTCTAATGAAGTTTTTTCAAACAAAAACTCCTGTTTACTTCTTTTGAATGTGTTTACATAATGAAAAGCATTTGTCAATAAATCAAATTTTCGATAATAATGAATATTATCTTCAAATTTTATGTATTCATTTTTTTCTTTTTCCAATTTATCCTATTAAGATCGTTAAATCTAAAAAAAAGTCTTTAATCCACTATCAATTAGTCTCCTTAAAATTATATAGATTAGATTTCACATTGTCAAATTTACTCATTATTTTGATTAGAATTCCATCTTGTAGAATCGTACGAAAACGGCAAGAACCTTTGTAGATTCTACTTGATCTTTTAGGTTTCCATTTGAAGGCTATAGCGGATTCATTTATGAACATAAAAACACTGGTTTCAGAAAGAATGAAACCAGGGACACCTTAAGGCATGGAGTAACTGGGCCCGGGACCAGGGTCTCGGCCGCAATGGGGGCCTCGTCTCATTCTGGACTCAGCCTTAATATGATCATAATTCGAATAGTTTCAACAGTCAAATGTTATTTCTGGTTGTATTCTCCGAGAAACTGAGAATTTCGGACGATATGTCAACTGGCCACATGTGAGGAACATTGTCCACGCACAGGTCTAGGTTTACCACCATACTCCATCATTACTCACTCAGTCCGAAGGCAGCAGTCGGTGAGCCGGTTTGTGCGATTGTAAGTGATGAACATCTATTTGCTTCGAGTTATTATTTGTACGAATATTTGACAACGTATACTATATGCTGTCTACTTGAGGGTTATAAGGGGGGGGGGCTATTTTTGCGTAGAGGCCTAGGGTTTACAAGAAGTCTTAAGTCGTCTCTGTTTATGTGATACAAGTGCTGCAAAACATAGCTTCAAAGAAAGAGATCATTTTTGGTTTAACAACCCAACAAAATGTCGTGAATTTATTCCATCGTTGCAGCAGCATCAGGAAGGTCCGTATATTATTATCAAAATTCTGAATAAATGTCCCACTCACACATTGTTTGGGTTTGGAAGTCATCAACATGCATGCCAAGCAGTCTTAAAGCATGAGCCAACTGGGCCCAGGGCCCCGTTTTGTTCTCGACTCTGTTTTAATAAGATCATGATCCTGTTAATTTTATAATGTGTGTCAAATATTATTCCCGTACATATTCTCCGAAAAACAGGAAATTCCAAACTGCGAGTCAATTGGCAAAAGTTGTAAGACAATTAAGTGGAAAGTGGTGTTTATGTGATGACCGTTGTCCTTGTTTAGGCGTAATACCATAAGCAATCATTTAACTAGTTTAGACGAAATGGGCCTATTGGTCGAGCCGGTTTGTGGCCTAAGTTTTTTAGATTGTGAGTCGTGCGCATTTATTAGTTTCAAATGACCGTTTGAACGAATATTTGACAAAATGCATGCTATATACCGTCTACTTTTAAAGATCTGAGGTTTGGCCTACTTTGTATAGGAGCCCAGGGCGTCAGAAAACCTCAAAATTTCTATGGGCCCAGGGCCTCAAAGTGTCTTAAGACGTCCCTGATGCCAACAATTGTTCATTTCAACCAAATAGCTCCATACAGTGAAAGTACTGAGTATTTGATGACGTATACTATGTACTGTCTACTTTTAAGAGCCATAGGTGATGCCTACATTTTTGTATGGGCCCAGAGCCTCAAGAAACCTTAAGACGTCCTTGACGAAAATCAAACCCAGGTCACTCCTTCCGATAGAAAATTCTTTTACACTTGTAGAACTTTTTATGGCTGTGAAACATACCCATTCCTTAAATGTAGTCATCAACCCTAGAAACATTACCCCTTCCCTCCACCAAAATGCAATGTTTTCAATTTTGCACAAAACTGACTTTTAAATCTCTTGCATTAAAATGTAGGAAACGAATTCGGAATATATTATCCATAGTTTTACAAAACTGATTGAAACTGAAATAAGGGATATAGTAGAATATATTCATGTATTTTTCTCAGCGAAAATAAAATACGAAATTATAATGGAAGGAGGGAAAAAAATCAGTCTGAGATAATAATACATTATGGAGACAATCTCGATTGATAGTTTAAGATGTCTTCCTATAGGATTAAAAATTCATAAAAACCCATAAATCATGCTCCTTTAAACAAGATTTAAATTATTCTTGAAATTTTGAAAAAAGCAATGTATAGCTAGCTGCATATAAGAACAAATTTCAACTATGTTTTCGTTATAGATTCATGTAACTATATATGAGTGATATGACTAAGGGGAGGGATGTCAGCTTCCCCCTGCCTATAAGTAATGCTGTATACTGAACTTTTAAACAATTACTTTTTAATGTAATAAAATGTTTACTTTTATTCCTCTTTTTTTTAAAAAAAAGTAATAATCGAAATCCCATACTCCATACATTACTTGACCTTTGAAAAAAACCATGAATTGTGAACTAATTTTAAAATTTGGGTTGAATTGGGAGACTAATATTTTTTGCAACTCTCGCAGAAAAATATCGCACCGATTGCCTACACTGGAATCGCTGAATGAGAAGACTTATTAACAATCAACGGAACTAAAGAAAGTTTCCAGGAAGCTGCAAGGAAGTCAAAATAAGAGGACTTTATCAATGAAGTGTTAGACGATGCAATTTTCGGTGATGAATTGAACTGAAGAGGGATGCCAAGAACGAATTTTGCGGGGGGAAATTAAGCAAATAGAACTACATAATACATGAAATTTAAAGTTTTACAGTTTGAACAATGAGTATTTGAGCAATAGGTGGGCAGGGGGTAACCCTCAAACCGGTCTAACAAAAAGAAACATATTCATAAATATTTAACTTTATAAGGTTTTTGCAAAAGAAATATTAGGATTGTAGTAATAACTGAAATCTGTAAGATATTTTAAAAGCATCATATCCATACATTTTAATGTATTTCGAACAAGCTAAGCCTGCACAAATTCAAAAAATCTTAATTTTATTTTTTTATCTTTTTTTTAAATACATAATAATTATTTTTACTGTAAAACACTCTACCTGTGTTGATCACAGGGTTTACAATACTTGAGATTGTTTTGTCTATGATTAATTTATCACATTTTTATTTTTTTTTTATTTTCTGAACCTCAAAATTGATTTAATTTTATAGTTTTCTTGGCTTTAAATTAAACATCCAATTTTGGAACCGGAAATTAAAAATTGTAAGGAGCTGCTTCTGGTTAACTTTAAATTTATGACAGAACAAGAATAAGTCACAAAAGAACTTTTATCTGAATTTTTTATGATTATACTCGTAATCAACATGAAGTGCCGAATCCACTAATTTTATTTATGCAACTATTTTTATCATTTTTTTAACATTTTTTCAATATCTGTGCTGTACTTTTGTATAATGAATCTTATGAAACTGCTTATCTATTATTTGCCATTTCAAAAAGTTTTTTATATTTCTTTTTAAAATAAACAAAAAGCAAAATAAAGTTCACAATCTGTGATGGTCTTAAAATTTGTCTCAAAATTTCATACATTACTGCTAGTGCTTGAAAACACTATTTCATTTGACTTAACAGTACAGGGGCGACATCTATATTCAATAAATAACACTAAATTTAATTCGTTAAGGTCGCCTATATTTGGAGTCAAGTTTTCTAAAATGCCATACTATAAGTAATTTTATGTTATTTTGTTAATAAATATGAATTAAATTAATGAAAAGAGAAAACAAAATGATTTTAAATGATTAAAAGGAGGTATTTTTGGTAAAATTTGCAGAAAATTATACGAACTTCAAAATATTCTACATGGAATTCAAAGCCATATATATATAAATATATATATTTAAATTATTTTCTTACATACGTACTTAACATAGTTATAAAGGCAATGAACTAAAATCTAAAATATATTCAAAATTACCACAAAAAAAAACGGCTCATTGCATATTTTCTTATAGAAAATTATATAAAATGCATGGTATTTATAACAATAAACTTAAAAATAAAAATAAACTATTGGTATTAGAGCTAAATCCTTAGTTCATTGTCTTTGTCATACTTTAAATAATGTATACAAAATATGAAAGAAATATATTCATAAGTTTTTGAGAGAGATATCATGTTTTAACTAACATAACTTAGACAAATGTGTAGCTGAACCGTGCGACGTTAATATTCACTCACTCACTTACTTGAGAAAAGAATACTATCTTCATAAAAATTTTGATTCTTATTTTACTAAAATGATGCTTAATATCAGATATAAAACTCCCTTTTATTGCATAGACCTTCATCTTTTTTTTTTATTTTATCTAATTTTTCCTTTCTGGCAGCTCGATTTTTTTCCTTCTTTTTTTTTTCCTTCCCCCTAAGCAAAATGGAAAGTATAAAAAAAATCATTTTGAATTTCAGTCAAACATCGATCAGAAACGTAGGCAGGAATACCTTTAAAAAGAACCAAATTTTGTTGGATCTATATCCTACAGTCATTTAACTTTTTCTACCATATTCTATGATAAATAGTCAATTTCTTGAAATTCAAAAGACAATTTCTATGTCGAAAATTAAATATTTTTTCTTCAGAGTGGTACACTAGCCAAACTATTTTCGTAAATTTCTATTCAAAGTAATAAAATATACTAATGGATAATATTTATAAAGTAACTAACATATACTATTTTGACTATATGTATTGTAACATCTATATATATATATATATATATATATAAAATGTAAACACATTATGCTTTTGATAAACGCGCTAAGAGTAGTAAAATACGTAGAATTCAGAAAATACTTCACATAATTATATCCTTGAAATCCATACAAAAAAATAAAAAATAAATTCAATAATATTAGAATACAGAATTACTCACAGATTATTTAAATTTCATTTGTCACAAAAACTTACCTTCAAATTATTATTATTGTTGTTGTTTTGTTTTAATTCATATAACAATAACTTATTTGAGACCGAGCAAGCCGTATAATTTTGTAAGGAGGGAAAAACTAGTAAAATACCCATATGTTCAGCTTGAAATATTTTACGAAAAAAATGAAATAATTAAATCCCATCAACATATTTCTTTTGATAGCCCTCTTTTATTATTCTGGAAAGCTTTTTTTTTAAATCAAAGTCCTGAGGAACTATTCATATTCAAGAAATACTAGGAATGTTTACATATATATACGCCCTCCTAATCTGATTAAACTAAAAATGGAATCAAGCAATTGCTTTTTTTAATGAATGGATAAAATGAGTATCCGAGATAGTTGAAATATATATCCGCATATCAAGGCGGTAACTACTACTGGGGTAATCAACAGGGGCGTTGCTACCACCGTATCAATGATACGGGGCCCCCAAGCTTCAGGGGCCCCAACATGTGTAACTACAGTTCAACTAACAGGGTTAAAATGGGTCCCCGAAGGAATTTTTATACAGGGCTTTTTCAGAACTTGCTACGGCAGTGGTAATCAAAGCCCCAAATGAAGAGAAAGAAATGTACTGAATTTTTTATATTGGAAAATTATAGGCTTTAAAAACTGAGTAAATTAAACTTCGCTAACGATAATTACATTTTCATTTTTCAGGCCAAGAAATTATTTATTTCATTAGAAACAAAGAATTTTAATCAAATAAAAAAATGATATTCTTCATTTTTTTTTTTTTTTTTACTTAAGAGGAGCCGAAAATAACGAGGCACGACAGTGAGATATTCATTGGGAAAACTTTTAATTCCTTTAAAGTGTACTTTTAAGGAATTAAAGTGTTTTTTAATTCCTTTAAAATACAAGTACTAAAATTATTAAGAAAATGACCATCCATTCTAGGAAGGGTGGATAATAGCTAGGGCTGGGAAAAACAACAAAGAGAGGGCCCATTATCATCTGTTGCCCCAGGATATCATATCACCGGGAGAGTGAGCGAATGAATATTAATGTCGCACTTTTTCAGCTACACGAGGGATTTTGGTGACGGACCTCGTAATTTTGAACCATGGTCAAGTGATGAGGACGACACCTGAGCTGGCACCCCCTCTCCTAACTACCACATCACACCAACGGGAGGACATTTGAGCTCTCGACAGATTTAATGTGCTTGTCGTAGACTCCCACTACCCCTTTGCATATTATCTATGTTAGGATATGTAGGATTCATAATTAAAGACTACTCAAATAATAAATCACTTATTTATTATTTCTTTAAGACAGAAATCCACAATTAATAATCAACTTTAAGAACAATAAATTATCATGGAGTATTATCAGAATTCAATTATGGACGACGGAATACTAACTGATATCACGAGGGGAATAACACGTACAATCAAACTACACATTTAAATCTAAACTACAAAAGTTACAGACCTGAAATCTTCTTCAGAAGGAACCTGGAACGAGTAGAATTTATGAAGTGGCTATAATCTAGGATATCTTCAATAACTTCTGAACCGCCTTAATGAATCTTTTTCAATAATCTTCTTTCCTCTATCAAATTTCACTTCATTTAACTAAACGCTTAAAAACACCTTCTTAGGCAACCACTTAGTTTACCTTTCAATCCCAAACACGGAGTTCTACTCTATCAAACCGCTTAGTCATCCTTATCTCTTCATTTCATTTCTCCCTTTTATATCTCTTTCGAACTCGCTAAACCCGAAACTATCTTATTTACATAAGTCACACTTTAAGCTCTCAGTGGGGATTGGTCAAAATAAATACAATTTAAAGTTTTTAAGAGAAGGTTAGTGAAACGCGTAAGCACCCGTCACAACCCCCTCCGAGAAAAAAAGCGTGACTTATTGACGGTCTAAACGACCTGCAAAAATTCGCTTAATTTACCTAACATCTGAAAAACACTGAACCTGCACAAATTTTAACTACTCTAGAATGCCTGAACTTGTAAAAAGTTAACTCACGAACTTTATAACGCCTGAAAATACTGAACTTGTAGAAAGTTTTAACTCACGAACTTTAGAATGCCTGAAAACACTGAATTAGCAGAAAATTTTAACTCTCTAAGTTAGAAACTTTAATTAAACTAGCACACAGAAATGACTACTCAAAAGGGTACTCCACTTCAATTTATTGTTCTTTCACAATATTAGGTTCCCTACAGTGCATCCCATTCGGGCGAAGATCAGGGGAAAACCTTTCAAGGAAAAAACCCTGATCATGCACTTTACTTAAGTGCTAATAAATATAAAAAATTTTACAACGTTATCTTCATACGACATCAAACTTTCATCACATCACTATGTTCAGGGACTGCTGCCCTGAAAGGAAACCTTGTCAATTTTTTCTAAAACATGACATTAAATGCACAGAACTTTTATACAACTTCCTTATTGACATAAAATATGGCATACATTATATTATATATATATAGTTTAGTAACAAAATAACCCTTATCTGGTTTCATTTTCAAAAATTCCCAATCAATCGCGCTGCGCTGTTAATGTTTTTTGTTAGTATTCCTAATTACGCCGCGCCCAGAAACCAGACATTACTTATACATCTTAATAATTACACACAAAATATATACATTTTACATAGAATATATTACAACAAACAATACAAGTAATCTCACATATAAAGCCACGTCTTTAATGTGTAGCAAAACAATTGCAATTCAACAAATGTTTTTTCACAATTTGGAAAAAAATTTAATACAAAAGTCTTTTCAACCGATATGAAAATGCACACAACTCAGTGACACTTTTGTACGTTAACTTTACAAAAAAAATTAGACTAGCCCACATGGAAAATACTCCGAACTGTCTGTCAGAGGAAAAATAAACAAATTAGAATTATACAACCTGACTAGTCTTTAGATCCAATCTGCATAGGCTTTGTCTCCCACCATGGCTTCTGTGCTGGATGACCTTGTCCTAGGGTTGTCCACTCTGCGCTCCAACCTTCTGGGTCTCCTCTTCCATCGAGTCCGTTGAAGTTGATATGCTCCTGCTGAGGCGTTGTTTTCTTCTGTGAGAACTGGAACTTGGCTGTTGTCCACTCGACGTCGGCTCCGAAGATTGTATGGACAGCTCCTTTCCTGATGAGGTCTGTTATACTTGAATCTGTGGGATGGTCCTGGAACTGCTCTTTCAGAACTATTTTCTTCCACCTTTCTATAACGCTTCCTGGAGGGACGAGAGGACATTGACGAGGAAATCTTTCTTTTCTCACGATCTACTTGGGCCTCTGGTCTCTTCTTCCGTACATTGTCAATCCAGGATTCAGGCCTTCCTCTTTTCTCTCTCTCAGTATATACAGGTCTCTTTTTCCTGAAATTATACGCGCCATCCCCCGAAGAAACAGTAGATTCCGTCCGTCCACGTTTTTTTCTCACCTCTACTCCATCGCGTCTATTCGCAACTATATCTCTACTACCATTTACATTTCCTGATTTCGATCCTTTACGACCACCCTATCATTCTCCGATTGCACCAATGACGACTGCGCATCATCTGACCTGATTGATGTCACTGCACCATGATTACTACTAGTGTTACTTTCCGACTCGGCAACACTGTCTTCTCTTTGATGGTAAATTCTCACCTGGTCCACATTAACCGTTATTCTTTTACCAAATTTTAATATTACCTAAATTATTATTATTTTTTACACTCAGAACTTTATATGGGCCTTCAAACTTTGGCATAAATTTACCTACTATTTTTTTACATTTTGAACTTAACGGGTGAGTTTGAACTAATACTAGATCACCAACTTTCACATTATTTTCACGCCTCTTTTTATTATAATATTTCGCCCACTTCTCTTGCTGGCGCTTTGTATGAATTCTAGCTTCCTCAAACAACCTTTCTATGTTCCCACAAACTAAATCTGATCCATCAGTTACCATAACTAATTTCTGAAAAGGAGTGATTAAATTTCGACCTAAAAATAATTCCGCCGGTGTTTTACCCGTTGTCTCATGTACTGCTGTCCTAATTGCATAACCGAACTCTTGCAGAAATTGATCCCAGTTAGTGTGATTATCCGCGACAAAACTCGAAATCATTTTTAAAAGAGTGCGATTGACTCGTTCTGTTTGATTAGCTTGTGGACGATATACCACAGTTTTAACGTGTTTTATGTGCAATCTGCGACACACTTGCTCGAAAACTTCGGATATCATTTGGGGACCGTTGTCGGTGACTAATTTTACAGGAGCTCCATAACGCGCAATATAATTCTCAAAAAATGCATTGGCAATTGCTTTAGCCGAAGCTTTCCTTAAGGGAACTATTTCAACCCATTTAGAAAAATTATCGGTAATTACTAAAATAAATCTATAGCGTTCTGGACTAGTTGCAGGGTATGGGCCTAACAAATCTAAAGACACGATTTCATTCGGAAAATTCGTTATTATGGGAATTAATTGACCAGCTGGTAATCCGTTTTTATAATTGACTTTTTGGCATTGGTCGCAGGTTGCTACATATTTATAAATGTATTTCCTCATGTACGGAAAATAACACGCGTCCTTTAATTTTAAGTAGGTTTTCTTTTTGCCTAGATGACCTGCCATAGGCGAGTCATGAAATTCTCGCATAACATCTTTACGTAATGTTTTAGGTATAAATACCCTTAATTCACCTAGTGTGGTTGTATACTTTGCATAATATAGCAAACCGTCAACGATTTTAAAGTCATTGGACCAATTTCTGCAGATCGATTCATTAACAGAACTATCGTCCGGATTTTCCAAAAACTTCATAATATGCCCTAGCTCCGGGTCATTTCTCTGTTCCTCTCTTAACTGTTCTCTAGAAGATAATACTAACGATCTAATCACCGCACAAGACACTTTTGGTTCCTCATTACTTTCTAACGGGTTTCTAGACAACATAACAGCCACTTTTTCCGTTTTTCGAATCCGGAATGATTAACGATTTTTTAACAAAATCAAAAGTAATCCCTGCATGTGACATAAAATCCACACCTATGATGCATGGATCTTTCATCTCAGCAATCACATGAAATTTCCATAACTGCGAAAATTCTCTTATTTTAATTTTCAACTCAACTGTGCCTAAATTTCTGCACTGTGACCCTTGAGCTGTAACTACTTCAGCTAACGATTTTTTTAAAGGACAGAAAGAAAAATATGACCGGTACATTTTTTCTGAAATAAATGACTTTTCCGCACCTGTATCCCAGAGCGCTTTTAAAAAAGTATCATTCAACAAAATCGGCACATACGGAAGTTCAACTGGTGATAATCTCAATGAATTAAGTCTAATTCTATTAGGAGGATTTGACTCAATACGATCTCTTTGAAAGTTTAAATTGGCATTTCTTTGCCTTTCGCTGTTGCAATCAACACGCCTCCAATTCTGTTTTGCTGAATCATCATTAGGACCCTTCCTAACCACCATCCTACGGTTCTGATACCGGTCTGTTCTCTGATTTGGCTGATTGTATAGATTTCCACCCTCGAATCCTTGATTTTGATAATTACGATGAGGAAAATTATTCGCACCCCTGCCTAGTCCTCTTTGATCATTTTGACTATTTCCGACCCCAGTATCTCTCCAATTTCTATTATTCCTTCTTTCCTCAGGATTCCTACTCACATCCCAACTTCGTCTAGCAAAATTATTACTCGAACCCTGATTTTCCCTGCAGTTATGACGTTCCTCATACCGGTCTACCAACTCTATCAATTGAGTTTTCGTTGTGGGGTTTCGAACTTCTAAATAATCCATTATTTGGGGTTCTAGTCGCATTACTATGTGATCAATCAACTTTATCTCATCATAATTTAATTCCAAGGTTTTATGTATTTTTAACATCTGAAAAATAAAGTCTGACGGGGCTTGACCTCTCCGTTGTTTTGACGAAAAAAACTGAGCTTCTAGCTCTGATTTATTCCGTATTACCGGAAAACTATCTGATAATTTCTTTTTAAGTGTTGCAAATGCAGTCGCTTCTTCATTTACACACTCGAAGCCGATAACCTGGAACCAGTCTAACGCTCTCCCAACTAAATGACCTTTTAAATATGCACACGATAGATTCGCCGGTATTTCATAGTAAGCTATATTATCATCGATATTATTTAGAAACTCAGACACATTTTCTTTACCCGAAAAAAATAACTCCGGCAAAACTCTAAATCCTGCACCTGCTCTTAATTCCGGTATTTCGTTTGGGCGCCAGTGTCGTAGTCTCCCACTACCCCTTTGCATATTATCTATGTTAGGATATGTAGGATTCATAATTAAAGACTAATCAAATAATAAATCACTTATTTATTATTTCTTTAAGACAGAAATCCACAATTAATAATCAACTTTAAGAACAATAAATTATCATGGAGTATTATCAGAATTCAATTATGGACGACGGAATACTAACTGATATCACGAGGGGAATAACACGTACAATCAAACTACACATTTAAATCTAAACTACAAAAGTTACAGACCTGAAATCTTCTTCAGAAGGAACCTGGAACGAGTAGAATTTATGAAGTGGCTATAATCTAGGATATCTTCAATAACTTCTGAACCGCCTTAATGAATCTTTTTCAATAATCTTCTTTCCTCTATCAAATTTCACTTCATTTAACTAAACGCTTAAAAACACCTTCTTAGGCAACCACTTAGTTTACTTTTCAATCCCAAACACGGAGTTCTACTCTATCAAACCGCTTAGTCATCCTTATCTCTTCATTTCATTTCTCCCTTTTATATCTCTTTCGAACTCGCTAAACCCGAAACTATCTTATTTACATAAGTCACACTTTAAGCTCTCAGTGGGGATTGGTCAAAATAAATACAATTTAAAGTTTTTAAGAGAAGGTTAGTGAAACGCGTAAGCACCCGTCACATGCTTAGCTTACCTAGGCGGAGTGTCTTTAGTGGTACTGGGCTCATACTCATGGCGTGCTGCCATGATCCGATACCTTGATCACTTGGCTACTGTGGCCCCCCATGTCACCCGGGAATCCTTATGAAAGCTTATATGGTAGCTACGGGACTACTATGCAAGCTTTTATAAGGAATTCTGAATATAGAGAACAATAAAATTCCTTCAATTTGATACTTTCTTTTCATTGAATTCGTATCATTCTAGGATTACAATATGTGCTATAAGAAGGGGAGGAGGAGTATTTATCCTTCAAATTTTGATTCATGATCAAATGATGAAAGGATGGCGTATTAATGTGCGGGGATTTCCCTATCCAAAAAGTTTCGCATTATATCATATGCGAATTCTAAAAGATAATTCTATTTACAATGCATCCTTTTCCCTATTTTATACAAGACTTTTAGTGAATTTAATCTACTCGCTTAGCCAGTTAACAGTTGCGCCCCCTTTTCCACATTAAAACATTACTCGCTGATTTTTCTGCTTCGAAAACCATCATCCAATATTATTTCTTTTATTTCGCTCGCGCTTTTGTTTATGAGGGTAAACAGAAATAGAGCATCATTCTGTTCAAAATATTATACGCCGTTAAAATATTGTACACCATTAAAATATTATCCGCCACATCTGATGCGTTTGATGCGAAGCTACCACCGTTACCGCCATCTTGTTTATGACGTAGGGCGAAGAACCCCATTGGCTGGAATTTCAAGCAACTTTCATTTAGAGCAACTTTCTCAGCTCACTGGCAAAAAGTTGTTCGGAAGCCATTGCTATGGTAACGGAGTAAAAATTGCACGAATTCGTCCAAAAATTGCACCAAGCGTGTACGTGTGATAAGGCCGAAAGTGTGTCTCGGAAATCGAGCGATGACGAATATATATAGGAGGGTGATTCTGAAATTTCCTGAGATACACGCAGACGAGAAGTTACAAAAAAAAAATTAACGATTTAATTTGAAAATATAAAGTATTTTAACACAGAAGACAACTTTTTACTGACTTACTTCAAATTGTTTATCGTAGAATAAATTTTAGACAGAAGTGAAAATGGAGTTGACGCAAGAACATTATCGTGCTATGATTTTCTATGATTTTAAAGCTGAATTAAATCAAGAAGAATGCTTTCAACCTCTGCAATTAGTATTTTGGGATGAATCTCCATGTCGTTCTACTGTATTCAGATGGTTTAAAGATTTTGCAGTGATTGCAATTCTCTTCAGGATGAAGAAAACACAGGAAGTTCGCGGTCACCAGTAATCCTAGGTAATGTGCCTACCATACGAAAAGTGTTAATGAATGATAATCGCTCTGTTCCTACCAAATGATACAGAAGGCACTTAACATTGGATTCGCAGCCATACACAAAATTATTCATGAAGATTTACGCATGAAAAAAGTAATTTGCCGTTGGGTTCCCCATAATATAACTGAGCACTAAAAAAGAGGAGCGTGTCGGAATCATTAAGGAAACACTTAAATTGCTAAATGATGGTGGTAACAACTGCATCATTTCTAAAATTGTAACGGATGATGAACGTACATACCGTTTTTTGACCTTCCAACACGTCAAGAAAGCAAAGTATGGATCTCTGAAGATAATACCACACCAACAATGGTGAAAAGACAACGAGCAATGAAAAAATTAATGTTTGCCATTTTCTTCAGAAGTACGGAAATGATCAAAGCCATCAAACTGGAAGGACCGAAGACAGCAACAGTAAACTGGTATACCACTGAATGTCTTCCGGAAATTCTCCAAGAAGTTAATGGTAGGGGACTAATGCTTCCCCATGTCAATGCATCTTACCATACAGCCAGATTAAAAATTGAGTTTTCTTAAACAAATATAAATTAAATTGATAGAACGTCCACCTTATTCTCCGGATCTAGCTATGTGTGATTTTTGGTTACCTCTTAATCTAAAAAAGAACTTACGAGGACGTTGTTTTCATTCAGAAGAAGAGATTGATGTGGCATTAAATGCATTTTTTCAACACTTCCAAGAAATGAATGGTTTGAGGCAATTAATCTGTGGAAAATTCGTCTACAGAAGCGCATTGATGTTGGAGGAGATTACTTTGAACACTCCTAAAATTTTATAAGTATAACTTTAAAAACCTAGGAGTATCTCAAAAATTTCAGAGTGACCCTCGTATCCGTCAATCACAGAGTAAGTGTTGCTGTTAAAATATTAGTCAAAAAGATGGGTTTATTTTATAAAATTGCCAATTTTGTAACTAATTTTTGTTTATTCGTTAACATAAGCACATATTTCATACATATTACTGGAAAAACTCAAGAAAAATTATATATAATATCTCTTCGAAAGCCAATTATACCTTTTATAAATCAACTTTTTGACTTTTGCCGTTTCCTTTATATATATATAGGCTAACATCTAAAAACCATTGTCATCACACATACATGAACACGCTGTTTCGGTCGTTGCATACAGAAACATATGAAATGATCTTAAATTTTTCATATATTTTTTTTTTATTTATTTGCTTTACTCCGGCTTGGTCTCACAAAATATTCTAAACATTTTGAAATTTGAGAATATATTTTGTTTTCCTCAAAAGTTGCGATTTAAATAGTCAATGATCACTAGATTTTTTTGATATAAATCGAACTTGATTTCGCTAGTCTTTGGCTATAGAGTTCTCTTATCAATCATGTTATTAGATCTATATTATGTTTAATTGAATTTTCTATGAATATCGCTGACTCTCTCAGTATAAGTACACTAAACTGCTTAAATTCAATCAAAGGACTAAAATGAATGAATCAATGTATCCACTTTGCTGTAATTTACTTGAATAATTTCAGAAAAAAAATATCAAAATAATATGCATAAAATAAAAAAAATCGAATATAAATAAAATAAACACATTATTTCCTTATAATATAATTGTTCTTTAAGAAAAAATGAAAGAGAAAGGAGGCCGGTAGGGCCCCTGGGCCCCTACGCTAATGTAGACCATGGGCGCCTATACAGATGTAGGCTCCTATATGACTCTTAAAAGTAGACAGTATATAACATACCATTGTCAAATACTCGTACAAACAACCCGAAACAAATAAATGTACATGACTTACCGGTCACTAACCGGGTCGACCGATTGCCACCTTTTGATTGAAGGAGTAATTATGGAGTATAGTGATAAGGCGAGGCTAATACATCAGGGGTGCCAAACTCGTGGATCGCGGGTCGGATGCGACCCACAACGAACATTTTTGCGGCCCGGCCAGTATATAGGCGCACAATAATATATACTAAAATATCAAATTTTCCCCCGAAATATGAAAGATAGTAGCAGAGAAGAGATGTCAAGTGTCAGAACGCGCGTAAACATTAATTTTTCATCTTCTTTTATTTGTATTTTTTTAATGTATCATTCGAAATAAACTTATCTTTCTATGAATATTGAATTTTTTGGGGGACCCACCTGAAGTTAAAACCTTGTTTGTTTGGCCCAAGTTAACCTTTGAGTTTGACACCCTTGCTATACATGGACGACGGTCATCACATGTAGCCTGTTGACATATCGTCCAAAATTCCCAGTTTTTCGGACATTTGTCCGTTGAAATTATTCGAATCATTTTCTTATTAAATTTGAGTCGGGAACGAGTCGATGCCTTGGGCGCGGGCCCAGTTGGCCCATGCCATAAGACGTACCTAGGAAGCTGAGAAACATCTTTGACATTATTATCCAAGAAGAAAATATTTTTTTTTATTTATCTGAAAGGTAAAAAAAAAAAAAAAAAAAATTGTTCTAACTAGAAATCGTAAAGAATTATAGCCTCATTTATTTTTTCACTTTATTTTCATTATATTTTAATTTTTTTTCTTTCAAAATTATCATCTTGTTTAAAATTTTTAAGTTTCCTTCAATTTCTGTAACTGAAGGTGGGTTACCAACACATGTCAGTTGATTTTGAATGGAAAAACAGTACATATTACACGATTCGCAACCTTAGCCAGCTTATGATTATGACAAACCGGGTGAAAAAATTAAATGTGATTAAGAAACAGAGATGCCACTCTTGGTAAATTCCTATTATAGCCCACCCCTTGGCGAAAATTTTTTTAAAGTCGCGCCAAAATGGAGCCAAGCGCGTTTTTTAAAGTCGAGTTCAGGCCAACTGGGGAAAACGTGGCGTCTTGTCCGAAGGAGCAAAAATGGAAAACATTAGAGCTTTAAGAAAATATACGAGCTTCTGAAAATAGGTACTTTTTTAACTTTTCGAACAATTCCATGAAAAATTAACTTTTCAAAAGTAGGAAACTGAAAACATTCCGGGAAAAAAAAAGGAATCGAAAGAGAAATTTTACAGACGTTAATAAAGCAAATTCAGCAAAATCTCGGCTTCTAAAAATCGGAAATGAAGAGCATTCTAATAAGTAAAAATTGAAATCTAAAGATCAAAATCGAAAAATTCTTTTTTTAAATTTTGAAAAGTATGGATTTAAGAACATTCCGAAAAGAAGGAATCGAAGTTCCATTGAGGAAAACAATTTTTTAGATGTTCAGAACAAATAAATGAAAGATTCAGCTTCTAAAAGCAAAAAAAAAAAGAAATTAAGGGGGGAAAAAACGGATATCGGAACGTATAAAATCGAAATTTCTTTTTTAACTGCTTAAAAGTAGAAAATTAAGAGTTTAAAAAAATAAATAAGAACAAATTAATGAAAGATTTAGCTTCTAAAAGCAGAAAATTAATGGCATCCTAAAAAAAAAAGACGGATATCCGAACGACAAAAACGGAAATTTCTTTTCAACTGTTGAAAAATAGAAAATTAAGAACATTCTAAAAAGAATAAATCGATATTCGAAGCAGAAAAATTATTAACTTTTAAAACTTTATGAACAAAATACTGAATGATTTAGTTTCTTAAAAAGACAAACACATTCTAAAATTACTGTAACGGCTTTTGCCAAACCACGTACCTTTGCTTACATCATGCGGATTTTTTCCTCCTTTCGAACGGCATCTTCATAATTTTAACTATTTTTTCCGAAAGCTCCATCCAATAATTACCACCTTTTTTACAAAAAATTGAATAAATAAATAAATAAACCTTGCTTTCGTCTAGAAAACAATAACCGGTGATGGCACGTACTAACGGAATAACAGCAAAGCATCAAATAGTAACGGTCCTTACTACTCGTGCATAGTTAGTAGGGTTGCCGAAACCAACGTAATTAACGGAAATTACTAGTTGAAGACACCTAACGGTCACTAAAAATGGTCTTTAATTTTGAAGAATTAAAAAAAGAAGGGTTGCAAGCTTGGTGAACTTATCGCTCAACTTGGCGACAAAAAGTCTTGGCGACAAAAAAGGCTCAACTTGGCGACAAAAAAGGCTCAACTTGGCGACAAAAAGCACAAAATCCGGGGGTGGGCTATAATAGGACGCAACCGCCACTCTTTTTCCTACTAAATGTAAAATTAACTCAACTGATAGAGATATTGGTTATTTCATGATTATAGCAAAATAATATATAAATAGAAAATTAATTTTTTTAGTGTCACAGACCTGGTTGACAGCATTCAAACTACGACATAATTAATATGGAAGACAGTAATGTTCTTTGATTGTGATGTTCTGGAAGGAAATTTTGATTGATACAAATAAAATAAGTATAAAAGTGAATAAATAAATTCAAACTATCAGTGGTTTTAAAAATGGTCACTTTTGATTTCAAAAGTAAACCTTACTTTATAACTAGAATATATTCCAGCAGATGGCGCCATGAAAAAGAATATCAACCATTCATTCCTTCTGTGGAAAAAAAATTTCTTAATGGATTTGAGATACGTGTTATGTTTCCAATGGATAAATAAGCTACTTTGGAAAAGATTAAACGTGTATTTTTTTTTTTGAGAGACCATCAAACACTGGTGCGCTTAAATTTATCCATTACTAAATGAAACCATAATTTACAAACGATTACAATAAACTTTTAAATTATGATTTTTTTCGTCTTGTATTCAAATACATGAAATGTAGTGGATTCAACAATAAAACAGATAATTTATAAATGCTAAACTTTCTCCATTAAAACATAGTACAAATATACATTACATAAATGCCTAAAAAGGCTTAGAAAATATATTTAAATCGTTCTGAAATTATTTAAATTGCCTTTTAGTTATTTATTTCCATGAACATCACTACTCTCTAAGGCAGTGGTCTAACTTTTCAACTCACGGAACCCCAAGCACTTGTAAATACTTTCGTGGAACCCCTAGAACTAGAAAGTGTTTTCGTAGAACCTCATTCCAAACACATACTTCGATTAATATATCTTAAAATAATACTTAAAGTAGATCAACATGTTATAGGCACTTTATGTAAATGCAATTAAAAATTCCTCAATATTTCATTTATTATTAAATTCTAATCTCTAATTCTTTAAAATATAATTTCCTCATTAATAATATTAATTTGTGATTTAAGTGTCACCTATCCATGCATTATGTTTAGTAACTGAGATATGTGCTTGCTTTTTTTCACACAAACTGTCGAAGCCTAGGTCTATTGAGAGTAAATGCAATGACATTACATATTCTGAGTTTAATTTATTTTTATACTTAGTTTTTGTAGCGACTTACGTTGAGAAACATATTTCACTTAAACACATTGTTCTGGATGGCATTTAAATGTTTATACTTTTGTGAGACATCCCGTGTATTTTGCATGAATTTGTAAATAAAATTAGAAGCTGTTCTTGCTTAAATTTAGATTTTAATATCAACTATGTTGATAAGTTGTTCCCTTTCCTTCATTAAAGATATTGTTTTCCAAAAATGAAACATGTAATATAAAAAAAAAATTTAAGTCGATTCCTACTTAGATCAAGAAAAAAAAAATTTATTTTAGTTACCTTTTAGAAAAGAGTTACAATTAATATAAATATGTATATATACATATGACAGAATCACAACATTAAGTGGCAATTAATTTATATTAATTATCATTTAAGTATCGCATTGTCATCCAAAACAATCGTGTATATAAAATTCCAGTTCAGCTTCGAAACGTGAGAAGAAAAAAATCTTTTAAAGTTTTGACCTAAGTCGCTAAAAATGAAGCCAACGTGGCTGTCTCTGTAATTCTTTAAATAATTAATTTCATTCAATAATTTTAATTAATTATAATTAAATTATCGTATTGTTACCCAAAACAATAGTGTATAGAAAATTTCAGCTCAAATGAGAGCTTTAAAATGTGAGAAAAAAACCTTTTCAAGTTTTGACACGTCAAAATGGTCCCTAAGTCGCCAAAAATGATGCCAACGTGGCTGCATTTTTAATTCTTTGAATAATTAGTTTTAATCAATTTTTATTAATTATAATTAAATTACTGTATTGTCATCCAAAATAAGTGTGTATATAATATTTCAGCTCAAGTGAGTGCTTTAAAATGCATTTTATTAACGATTAAAAACTTGAACAAGATAAATATTGAGAGAGAGTGAGCTAATAGTAGGAATTGAAAAAGGAGCACCTTCCATTTTAAAACAATTTAGTTTTGCAAGACATGTGCTGATTAACGAGTATAAAATTATCTTATAGAACCCAAGAGAGAGATAGTAAGCCAATAGAATATTCACAATCTTGTAGAAAGTGCCTATATAAAGATAAAACGTTTTAATACTATCTTTTATTATATTATAATTAAAGCTTAAAAATTGTTGAAAAATGAAGTTATTATATATAAATACAATTTTCAGTTTTAATTAATAGGGAGGATATGCTAGATACTTGTAACTATACAAACTTCATGAAGAGCGTGAATCCATATTTTGTATACATATTTATTTTTTCTCGATTTATTTTATTGTGACTCGTGGAAACCAAGGGTACCGTGTAACACAGTTTGAAGACCACTGCTCTAAGGCAACGAGAGGGTTATTGGTGATGGACCACGCAAATTTGAACTTAAGTGACGAGAAATAACATTTAAGGTGACATCTCACTTTTTTTAAAATTTTCACCACACCAACATGTGGACTTAGAGCTTCGATAGATTTAACATGAAATCGCGAACACAATTTTTTTTCCTGAGGAGTTACATTCTTAAGAAAACGTAGACAAAAGTACCAAGATATAAATTTAATGAAAGGAATTAAAAGTCTGAGTGTTTATGAGAGATATTTTTTGAATCCCATCCATGTATATGTCTTGACCCTCCACACTTTCATTTCCTCTACACAACGCGTCTTTAAAGGCAATAGGACTTGACAACTTTTCACCATGACCACTCGATTTCAGTGGTCGTTTTTACCCTCAAACATATAGACCTGCTAACCTTATAGATATTTTTTTGAAAAAATACCTTCAAGGCAGAAGAAGTACATAAAATAAATCTCTCAAAAATAATAAAATGATATTTTTTCCTTTCAGAATGTAACTAACATGATTGGATTTTTCATTTTATTACTTACAGAGAGTATATGCTTTCTTATTCTTTTGAGAAAGATTCAAGCCTAATTTAAGAATGTTTAAATGAATATAAAAATGCTCTTTAGTTCTATTTTAGGTAGAGTGTACTGAACAATCGCACTTGTAATAATGTTCTGCACGATACAGCAGTAATCTAGAAAAATTTCTTGCGTCATATTTAGAAAGTGTTTACACAGGAACAATGAACGAATAGCAAGTTCCCTTTAGTAACGAAATTTTACTAAGCTGTATGAGTGCACGTAGTTTGACAGGCTTTTATTTACATCATTGCTAAAATAATGCACTGAATTATTAACAATCCAATTCCATTTGTAATGGTGAATGCCTGTTTTATGTTATGGAAAGAAACAGAATTCAATAACAATTTGGGGAGTTGAAGAAGAAGTTAATTGGAAAAAAAAACCTTTCATATCTTCAGTGGGGTCGATTAATTAATACCAAGCTTGATTGGGAACTAAGCACTGGGGGTTTCGCGTTAGACTGACGACCGGACTGGAACATCTGCTCATGCACCTCAGCGCCCAAGGTCACGAAAACTGAGGAGCACAGTAAGCCTTGACCCTCATGGGCTGTTGCACCATCAAGTTTAGTTTAATTGAAAAAATATCTCCAAAATTATACTGAGCATTGCTTGGCATAAGAGGGAATACTCCAATGTAAATAAACATATTATATATATATATATAAGTTAGATATTAATCAACAAAGTAAGGAAGATAATCTTCAGGAGTTAAATTACTTTTGAATTAACATCAGTAACACAAACGATTAGTAATTTGATCAGCAATTAATACATGGGATCAGAGTTTTTACATTAAATTTAGCATGCAAATATTAATATACAATTGAAGTTTGTGTATTAATTTTTAAAAATAAAACGAGCCACATAGTTTTTACTTGCCAAACAAAACAGCTATTTCAATCCAAAAGAAAGCTAACCTAAAATTACACACATTTATGATTTTTCCCCCAGTGGGGGTTGCATTTTTTTTTTTTTTTTACCAACTAAGCCTTTGCAAACACGGCAAGTCCCCTAACGCGAGAGCCATTTCATGGTGGCACCATCTAGTGGCAGCCTCGTAACCAAATTTGGACGCTTGAATGAATTTTTTAATAAATGTGAATCGGATGCCAAACATACTAACTCCTGATTTTGCATTTTAATGAAACAAATACACTTTATTATTGCTCAGATACTTAAAGATAATCAAAATTCATTTGAAGATAAAAACTAGTTAATAAAAATACAAAATTTATGTTAACAATGTCCACAGCTTGGACATTCCCAAAAATAGTATGAAAACTTTATTTTTGTATTTTAATGAGTGTGTTGTGGAGAGAGATTATCAGTCCTTATTGCATTCATTAAAAGTTAGCACCATATTAATATATTTGACGTTGTAAGATGAATATCATCCAAAGCAGGAATTTTTGATACCAACAGATTTTTTCCACTACAAAAATTAAGAAATTTTAAAGAATAAAACAATTGCATGAATGTAACATGCAATTATATAATAAAGTACAATAAAATGAAAAAATAATGCATTTTTTAAAAAAAATAAAATGTAAATAATTTTTAAGTTATTGGACTTTGTCATTTACAATTCAATTACAAAAGAATACCTGAAATATGTAATTATATAATAAAATTTATATTTTCTTTCTACTCTTAAAACCCATTCCCAACATCAAACTAACAGAAATTAAATACAAGAAAATTGCAAGTTTTATTGCAATTACAGTGGAGGAAAAATCAGCTAATATTTCAAAGTAATATAAAAATTGAGACAGGAAATTCCTGGGACACCTCAATTTTATATGTTATAAATACACCATTTTACAAACTCCACCCCCACCCAAAAAAAATATCTTCGATTCCCACACTTTTAACTAACAAAAATAAGTAATTTAGTAATACAAAAGCATCACTGATAAATTTTAATGCCTTAGAATCTTGTAATAAATATTTTTAAGCAGTTTTACTAAAATCTTCATACATGAAAACTCTTTAAACGAAAAAAAAAAGCATTAAAATTAAGGGGAAAAAATCCCATAAAAACAAACTATAGCCCCCCCCCCCTCCAAAAAAGATATAAATTTAAGATTACATCCTTTTTCTTAATATATCAGTATCAAGGGAGTTTTTAAGGGCATAAAAGTCATAAATTAAATTATTAAAGATGCAAAATAATTAATGATTGAAATAAGTTTTATATTTAAAATTATATTTGAAGCTAAAATTAAATTTCAACATTAAAACTTGGGGTACAAAAAAAAATTTTAAGTTTTATAAAATAATCAAGATGCGTTTCGTTAATATTCAAAATATTGGAATATATTTTCAAAAGTTTTCCTCAACTGCAGTTTTTTAAATTTTTTTATTGTTATTGAAGTTTTCAACAGTAAAAAAAAAAAAAATTAAATGGCAAGTATATTAATTTTTTTTTACCCAGTTACTATAAAATATGCATTAAAAAAAGTAACATAATATTGAATGCAGCTTATTACAGTATAAAAAGAAACTGCAGTATACTAAATAATTATTAACAAATTTCAAGAGACCAACATGAAAGATTTTCCTTCTGCAAATTATAATCAGTAATTTCTAAGATTTCAAACAATTAAGCTTAACAATAATCTGTGCAGCTACAACTATGCATCAAAAGTCCTTTACTATTTATGTTGATGCAAGAATATGAAGAAAACTTAGTCACAGCAGCTTTAATAAAAAAAAGTTTACTTTTATAGATGGATTTAAGAAAAACTATCATTGATCAAGATATTAAAGCATTGTTCCAAATCCAAAGAAGTTTTTCATGTCTACATTATAAAATATAATGGATATCCTTTTTTCCTGGATAATTATACAAAAAAAAAATATATGTTTACTTGAATTTTATATGAAGTAATATACATTTATTTTAATGGTGCAAGTTCTATTAAAGAAAATAAAAATCATATGATGTATGATGCTTTGAAATTAGAGGCAAACCCCTATGAAATGTAAATGTAGCTGTAGCTTTCCCCCATACCCTTTAAAATCATTTAGTAAGTCAAGTGTATGTCTTATGTAACAAAGAATGACAAATACATTTGAACAATACAAAACATTTATTTAAAAAATGTTAAGATATTCTATTACTAACTACTACATACTAATACATGGAAGACAAGTTAAAATAATGCTGAATATTAAGCAGAAAAAGGGCAGGAAAAGTCACATAAAAGGAATGTGTAATATCGTTTCCACTATACTATATTTAATGGAGCTGAACCATTACACCAAACAAAAATATTTTATCACAGACAATACTATTTACAAGATGGCACACAGAGAAATTAACAGATAATAAAAAAAACAAGATGTACAAGATATTTCAGCAATTGAAGGGAAAAAACTTACTTAAAAATCATTTAAAATGCAATTTAGAAACTATCAATACAAAGTATACTGTCAAGATTTTTAAAAAAAATCCCCATATAAAATAGAAATAGTTTTATATTATAATAAAAATACAATTAAATAAAAATTAAAATTTCATTATTACATAATTAGAAGTAAATCTTATTACAAGTCAACTTTCTTCTGTATGCCACAAATTACAAACACAATACACAAAAGGGGAGGGGGGCAAGTCACCAACCTTGCGAGCTATTTAGAAAAACAATTACAAATTTTGTTTTGGCCATTTCCAAATCTTACAGCTACAGTTTCTTCATTCTAAAGCAACTAAGCCTAAAACTGATTATATGCTCTAATTATATTCCTACTACAACATTTAATTATTCCAATAATAGTAGCTTTAACAAGAAACATCAGCAAAGATTTACTAAAACTTAAACTAAAGTAGCACAGCTACAAAAATTTAGTATATGCAATTTTCCTACATGAAATTGGTGAATATTTTGTAATGGAAACTGGAGCCGAAATGAGATGATTTGGAAATGACCATTGTCCAAAAAGGATAAATGCAAGTTTTTTTTACATAAACATTTGTCCAGAATTTTAATCCCATTGATTTATGACAATAGGATAGAATTTATAATGTAGTCTGTCAGCAGGGACTACTTCCTTTGGAGTGATTGTTGGCACAGCGGCATAGACCTTTGGTACAGGTGGTACGATGGTTCCTTGTTTCATATGAGTGAAGAGACGTTTTAACTGTTCAAATGTCACGAACATGCAAATATTCCAAGATCCCAGTCTGATAAATGAAGGCATAAATCTAGAAAAGTTAAAAAATAAAATAAGTAAACTTATTTAGAAACTTTTATACAGTGCAATGACATTTGCATACACTGGTGCAAATGTCTTAAAAGTCCAATATTTGTTTTAAAAAATCATTAAAATTTTTTTTACATTTAAAAAAATTGAACATTTTTTTAAAAACGTATTAAAATAACATGAACTAGTTTGAACATTCAATAAAACATTAATAAGACTGAAATACCAGTTAAAAATTACTAAAATAACTGGAGTAATTAAATTTGTACAAAAATTTACATTTTTATTAATATTCAAATCTTCAAAATTAACTCTAAAGCTTTTATTTTCGTATCAAACGATAAAAGTTCTAGAACAATAGATTTAATTAATAATTTCAATAATTGGAAATAGTCCTAAATTTGATGTAATTTAAAAAAAAATTTTCTATAGTTAAACTTTAAAATTACTAAGTTCACTGCAAAACAAGTTCTTTTCATAATAATTTTGAAAATAAACCAAATTAACTGATGAACTTAATATTTAAAATTCTGTTTAAATTTCTACTTTATGTTTCACAATTTTAAAAAAATTATAAACATTTTCAATGAAAATGGATTACAATATTAACATTCATTGATAAATATGCAAGTAATATTCAGTCTTCCAAATTAAAACTTAAAGTGAAAAACTTAAGCCAAGTACTGAAATCAAAATAAAGAGTATCATAGATAAGAAAGTGAATATTAAAAACAATCAAATTTTAGAAAAATTCTATTCAGAGAATTAAAAGTACCATGAAATAGTACTGCGGAAAAGTACAAAAATAAACTAACCTACATCAACATCTATTGGAAAATCTTAAAAACTTACAGTTTGGGATGTTTGGCATAAAGAGACAATTTGTTACAATTCAAAATAAGAAAAAGTTCCAGCTCTAAAAGATGCAATTAAAAAGGCATTCAATGCAAATGTCAAACAATTACAAATTAAAAATGTCCTAAATATTACATATTAAAATGCAATGATGCATACAGCACCTAGTCAATCTACTTTAAATGTACAGTACCAAACACAGTGCAGGTTTATCCATTGGGCACTTGGAGCGGGGGCCCCAAAAGGGCTAGGATAAGCTGGTCTTAACCAGATTATCTGGTTATAAATTTCAATATTTAAGTGCCATGGGTTCTGTAGATGTTAAGTGCCCAAGGCCCCAAAATGAGCTTAAAGTGGCACTGACTAAACAAAAAATAAATCAAAATGAAGATTTTGTACAAATACAGATACAAATAACAAAAAAAAAAGATTCAATTTTGTTCAAGAAAAAACATTTAAAAAGTTCATCCAAAATAGCTATTAAATCCATGCAATCGTCAAACTTTTAAGTCCAGACCACTGTTTCAATTTCCAAACAGGTTGAGGTACAAAATTTAGCAAAATAATGCAAATGAAAGAAAGGGGGACAAAATGCAAAAACAAATTTTAACAAATTCTGCAAAAAATGCCCAGAATAAAAAAAAAATCAACCATTTAGATTATATTTCATATAGTTTCTAAATGTATTAAAGATTTTCTAAAAAAATAAGAATGCATTAAGAATTTAATTTGTACATAAATTTTAGAAAGTTCTCAAAATTGTAATCTTTTAAAAGATTTCAAGTGTTTGAGATATTCAAAAAATACCAGCAAGAACATTTATAAAAGAATAAAAGACCAAAAAAAAAAAAAAATGAACATTTAGACCAATAAAAGAGGAGAAAGAAAAATATCAATATACAAATTCTATACACACAATTGTTAATTCAGTACTTTAAAGTTCATTAAGCAATATGTTCTTGTTGCAAGTTCCATAATTGTCGAGCAATAAAGTATAAAATTTAAAAAATCCCATACTACTACAAGGTTTTTAAAACTATCTTGCTAGTCACTTTAAATGTAAAGCAAGACTGAACATTCAATTCATTTTCAGTAATACTCAAAAGTTAATAAAATTAAATGTAAACACATATTCCCGAGTTGAAATTTAAATGTATATTTTTACAAGTCTTACAGAACTTCAAATTTAGTTTTTTTTTATCAACTTTGTCATCAATATAACCATTTTTATATGTACACATAATTTTGTGCAAAAACTTTATTTTAATACAATAAGACTTGAATATCACAAAGAATCCCAAGCTAGGGAAACATTTCTTTGCCATTATTTGATATGTGCAAACTGATATCAATAAAATATTTTTTTATAGGTAATGTACATATAAAAAAAATTATAAAGATTCATATTACACAACAATGGAGAAACATTTAGCAACGAGTCAATTGACAAAACTTGTTGCATTTTAAATTTAAGGACAGACAAGGTTATTTTTAACGAAAATAATTAAACAAACCCTTTGTAAAATGAGGTAAGACCACCCTCTTTAAACATCTTCAAGGCACAGTCTACAGCACCAGCATACTGGCCGTGATGCGAATTCATAAAACGAGTCTTCACCACGTCTACTGGAGATGCCACCACAGTGGCACAGAAACCAGCTGCAAATGCAGACGTGAAGTGACAGGGAATATTGTCAGACATGAGGTGTCTGCTTAATATGAACTCTTTTATAAGGTCATAACAGACAAGTTCTGCTGCATTCACAATAGCATTGCGAGTGACGTTCGGCAAAGTACCTAAATTATGAAGGTCATTAGTATTACATGCAAAATATAGAACCAGATCAAATACCTTTGATCACATATTCTATATTTAAAAATTTATTTTAAAATCACATCATGCATATTTAGTTTTACCGATACAATCTGTATAACAATGGTAAAACTTATAGAGCCAAATCTAGGCTAAGGCTTAATCAAATAGTAATATTTTCAAAACACATTGGAGCTCTCACGAGCTAAAGTATCAAATATTCTCCTTAAAATATTGATATATCAACTCAAAACTGAAATCGATTAATATTTACAATATACATTTTTATAGTCTCCACCTAGAAAAGTTTGAAAAAGATATGTTCATTAAAAGACAAGTCATATTTCATCCACTATATTTTGTTAAAGCTAACACTTTAAAGTTAAAAATTAATGGACTAACACACTTTAATGATTTCCAAATAAAAATTGTGTAGTTTTTCAAAATTACAAATCTGTATTTTTTTTTTTTAACTTTCTTTTATTACAGAAGTTATGAAATTCATAATTATTTAATGAATTTTTGTTGAAACTTCTCTTTTTAAATTCTTTATCATCTAAACAATGTTAGCTTTAATTAAAAAACAGTGGATATTTATGTACTCATTCTTACAAATAAATTTAATACACATAACAAATTCAATTGTAAAAATCTTAATATCAGTACCGAATGCAATTCCTCAACTAAATATTTTTATAATATACAAGACTGTCATTAAGTTATAATTCAATCGGTATTTACTTAAGAGTAATAAATACAAATATTTTCATAAAACAGGGAAAGTTTTTTAAATCTCTGTTTACTGAATAAAAAATTATGCACTATTTTTACATGCTTATCATTGAAGACTTTGATGGCCAATTGAATTTTATATTCTTAATATAGTGCATCAATACACTAAAGATAATTCAGTAGATTTTAACTGTAAATCATTTTAAATGTGTATTTTTCCTCTCTTGATTGATTCTTTATTTTAATATACTTCATGAATGGTTGGTACTCAAATATTCAATACATGCATAGTATAATAATAAGTCTCTTGTTTCAAACATGCTGCATAAAACAGCAAAATAAGAGTTTGATGCTCTCACTTCGGATGCAGATGTTGAAATTCGTTAATAAAATGTTTTTAAAAAATGTAATGGATTTAAAGAGAAGTTTAATAAAAATTTGCTTTGCTTACCTCAAAGCACATACTAAATACAACACATGCACAGCTTATGCTAATAATCTTCCAGCATAGAAATTTCAATTTAAGCTAACAAATATTTATTCTTTAAAAATATTAAAAGAATGTTTATCAAGACACTTAAAATAACTCGTATAATGTTGTCTTTTTTAAAATCTAAACTCAAAATATTTATTTGGGAGAATTCGCATAGTTTTCTTCTCGGTTACTTTACAGTAAAAAAATCTTTAACTGCATATTTAGAGAATTTAATCCTTAAATTTTATTTTCAGACGCAGTGCACTTCTACAATCAACAAAATTAAGAATAGTGGCTTTATATAAATGAAAGCATAGTTTATGACTTTCTACATTCATAAGGTTAAAATTTACACAAAGGCGTTTTCCCAATGTTTATTCAAGTTGATTTGGAAATATGTACAATAATTTAATTTAAAAGTTTAATAGAATCCATTTTCAAAAAATTGAAATTTTAAATATTAGATTCAATTTATATACATGTTTTAAAATTAAAATTGCAGTACAAATAATACAGTAAAGAATTTTAATGGATGATAATTAACATACCTTTCCATAATCCTTTCATTCCTTCTTCAATTGCTATTGTTCTGTATGCACTCATTGTTCCTACATAACGAGGAGCCATTCCTGTCACTTGAGCTTGCATTCGGACTTTCACAACATCTGTTGGCTGAGCAAAGATTACTGACATGCCTCCCGTTGTTATTCCAGCTAAAATTCGAATACCTACATGACCAGGAGGAATGCTGCCCGAAGCTGTAAATAATACAGAGAGTTTATAGAAAATGAAAATGGTTTAATTAAAATTTAAAAAGCTCAGACTGAAAATAATTTTAATGCAGATATAAAAAGAAAACTTAGAACTTTATTAAAGTCACAAATTTAAAAATCTTCCAACTTTATGAAACACATAAGAACAAATTTTTTATTTAACACATGCATGATTTTTTAAAGAGTAATAAGTACATCATTGCATAAAAATTTTGGACCAATTAATCACTGTACTTAATAAAATTACCCTTTTCTTTTTTATTTTTAATATGAATTTACATAGAAAATTAAAAGAATATTACATTTAAACAGACATTACTTTTAATAATTGTAATAAATGCAATACCTAAAGCACTGTACTGATTTTTGACAGAATCGTACAATCCTATGCGAACAGATGCAAAACACATTTGCCTTTGCAGACCAGCAGTCAGTCCATTGTACAAACTTTTAGGCCCTTCCTTCTGTACTATCTTGACCAACATGCCAAACATACCCTTGTTTTTAGAAAGGCCAGCTTTTACTCCTTCACCTTGGATCTACAAACAAATTTAATTAAATTTAAATTTAAAATTATGAATATGGCAGTACAATAAAAACTTATGATGCATAACTATATGCACTGTTTTAAAAACTAGTTTAAATCGAGCAACATTTATATATTTCAAAACTCCATGAAAGTATTTTATAACTTGATATTGAATATAAACTTTTATAGTTTCAGAAATATTTGTACTGAAGTTTAATTTTAAGATTTAAATAAATATAATTAGGTTTCTGAACAGATAGGTATATCTTTCAAAATCTTTACCATAAAAGCTTTGATTTATTAATTTTGCTTTAAACACAATAGTATATAATGGTCATCAGAGAAAAATTCATTGTAAAGATTTTTTTATTTTTTTTATTCTCAACTAAATCTGAAATCTTAATAATCAGGGAAATAAAACAACGCAACTTTCTACATTTTTCAATTTGAAAGATAATATAGATTTCAGTTTTGATTTAATGATGCAGTTCTGGATTATAATTTGAAAATTCTTTTACCTGCAGATCATAGATCATAAGAGAGTGATATTGACATTGCACAAAAAAGCTGCATGAGGACTATTGGTGACAGACCTCATAAATTTGAACCATGGTCAAGCGACGAGGATGAAACCCGAGCTGCCACCCCTCTCCCATCTTAAGCACCACATCAATGGTAGGACGTTTGAGCTTCAACAGCTTTAACATGCAGCAGCCCCCTCAACATTGTATGTCTTCAGCAGCACTAGGATCAAACTCATGACACACCACCCACAAGTCCATGACCTTGACCGCCAAGTTACCATGGCCACTTTTAAGCCATCAAAAACATGTTTTCTTGTATATATCTTATGTTATTTACTTATTTAAAGAATAATGTAGGAGGAATAAAGAAATGAATTTTACTACAGAAGGTAACCTTACCTGAAGTCTTACTTTTGCCACATCCAAAGGGAATGTGATCATATCAGCAATACAGGCAGCAGTCCCTGCACTCAAAAATTTTACACCAACTGTTGGTTCCTGTCTTAAAGCTGGTAGGCCAACCATTTTGATTCAAAATTTAAATATTCACTCAAAATACAGTACTGAATAGTAACCAATGTGTTACAGAAAAATATAACTGAAATTGAAAAAAAAATTATTTTATTTTACAAGAATGTAATAATTACACAACTTACAGTACTATATTTTTCAAAAAGCAACAGAACATTTTAATAACTAGAAGCCATCAAACTGGTTTACTCAAAATCTCCATAGTTGATTCAATCTATATTCTGAATTTTAAGTTTAATTATACACAAATTACATAATTATGCTTCATTCATTAATTAAAATGAAATTGAATAAGTCTTGAAACAGCATGGGACCTTTAATAATATTTCCTCCCCCCCCCCCCAAGATCCCTTAATTTTTTTTTAAATTTTAAAAAATTTATTGTATGTATAAACTTTGATTTCAAAGTAAAGAATTCAATGACGAATAAACATGCATATTATTTCCCAGATAAGTATCCTTACATTGATTTTTTTAATTATTGCTTCAATTCAAAGATATTTAAGGATTTTTGGTGACACTGTATAGATTTAAACCACAGTCAAGTAAAAAAGACAACACCCAAACAGGTATCCTACTCTCCAAGCTTCCACACCAACACGAGGACTTTGGCTTTAAAATATTTAATGTACATCAGTCTTCCTAAGCAACAGCTCTTTGGATGAAACGGGACCTTTAATCCAAGATTTGACAAAGGTGGATATGAGTTGGTGCCCATGGTGACATAATATCTTCAGTAATGTTTCATTAAAAAAAAATTAGTCCTATTTGAATAATTTTAAGATTTCAAATATACTCAATTTATTAATCATTTTTGTAATATACTTTTTATGAAAAATACCCCTTCCCTCCCTTAAGATATACAACTTAAAATATTTTATTCCTTTCTTAATAAACTAAGAAAAAAAATGACCATGAATATATATGCATAATATTTTTGCATTAGTATAATTTTTATGTATTAAATATATCTTTAAAAATTTTTTTAGAATAATTTTGCTTATTTTAAATACTAATTACTTATTCAAGGAAAAAGACAATAAATAATTCGAATATCACAGAATTAAGTACTAAATCTTTTACATGTTTATATTTGTTTCAAGAATTCTTACATTGTTAAATTTTTAAAAAGTTCTTACAACAAAATACATTATAAGGATTTACAGCAAATTTCTTTCATTACAACTAAATACAGATCATTCACAAACAACTTACAATACTTTATATTAAAAAACAACTCCTATTTTTATATATTCTAAATACTCAACTTTAACTAGTAGGAATCTAAATGCAAGGCTTCCGATAAAATTACGAGAACAACTAGCGCTTTAACATTATCTTATAATATACTAAGCGAGGCTGACCCATAGTCCAAAATGTGTAAATATCCACAACATAATATTAAGAAAGGATGAAAAAATAAAACTTCACAAATAAAAAATTATAGAAGGTTTGACTTACACTTAAGTAGAAGTTGTGGATAGCTGCTTAGTTTAGATGACTGCCGTTGAAAAAAGATTGATCAACTCACTCTCATATTACTATAAAGATTAAAAATGTCCACAATCTCGCTACTCCAATACACTGGTATTTCAGCACCACGACCGACTAGATTCTTTTTCCGTTCTGTTCGGTGACTCACGTTTTTCATAATAATGATAGTCTAAAAAGAAAATTTAAATATTAGATTTATTAAATCCCATTGACAAGAATTAAAAATACAGAAATAAAAATGCTGTTCAAAATGTCAAGCAATTCAAACAGTTAAGTAAAACAGAGTACTCATTCTGAATAAAAATTTTAAATGTCTTTAAAATAATTATTTCAAGTTACAAGTTTAATTTTCAAGTATTAAACAATTGCCATTTAAAGATCCATTTTTTTATGCATTTTAAATGGGAATAATATGTACATGTCATAAAATTCTACAGAATATAAACATTTCTTATAACAAAATGTGAAGTTACCCCAACAACAAATAACATCCAAATTTGGTCTATCCCAATTAGACCAAGCTTTTAAATCAAAAGTCCTTTCATGACCAAGGTACAAAATAAATGTAACTCTGTTTCCTTTCAGACCGAATGGCACAAACACAAATTCTATTTTAAGATCCGACTGCATCAAGGATCACATGAGATTTAAGAGTATTTGTGATAGAAATGGCACAAGTTCAAATTTTACTCCCTCTTTTTTTTCTCTTCTTTGGTTAAGATACCTCCAGCAATGGTTCCATAATCAAGAAATTCCAAATTTACAATATTACAAGAGCAATGTTTTTTACAAAATATTAAAAATTAAAAAATGACAAGTGCAAATAAATTAAGCAAATATCTTCAGGTATAATAATGCACCTTAAAAGGATTTAAGTATATTATATATATATATAAAATTTTAGGGGCTTTTTTATAATAAATTCTAAACTGGACTTTTATTAAATTTTTAATTTTGTGCTATAAGTAAAAACATTAATTTGTACACAAGATTTTTTAAAAATTAAAATTGAAACAAGAAAATTAAACATAAGGCATCATAAATAATAAAAATGATTTTAATTTCAATAGTTATTTTTTTAAAGCCTTTTTATTGAACTTTTCAATTAACTCATCAATTGAATATTATTAATTCATTGTTTAAATTAGTCCTTTTACAAATATTTTTGGTAACATAATTATTCAAAAATAAACAAAAATCAAACATAGAATTTTAAGCAGCTTCAAGGAGAAAATAGGTCAAGGAATGCATATTTCAAAACTAATTACTATCTAATGATTTTCGTACCTTCGCAAAACTTTTTTGGAAAGAGGGACCATTTTTAAGTAGAATTTTTGAATCGATCGATATTCGATTTTTCATGAAATTGCAAAGAAATTTATGTCGATATGGTAAATTCCGATAACAGGGCATAAATTAAAATAACTTAAATAAATTTTCTGGTAAAAAATTTTAAAACAAAAGGGATTATTGCGCAAAAAAAATCGAAAAGTTATATATGAGTTACAAAAAGAAAATACATCAGAATAATTATCGCTTTAATTTCTTGACAAGCAATATTTTAAAATCTATAAGATGCATATACTTGCATTTAATTTTGAAAGAAAAGAAAAATATATATTCAATAAAACAGAAGTAAAATATAAATTACCAGAGCTATAGTATAATATGATTAAACACAATAAAATATATGCAATTCAAAAATTCTGAGTGTTTTTAAATAACATAAATACTTAAAACCAGAAGTTAACAGGAATAATCCTTTTTTGACCAAAAACTGCAATCGATCGAAGGAGAATATATAGCCGTACTTACTCGCTCAGTTTCCATTGAATTCTGCTAACACCTGAATCGCGTCGTCTGAAGTTAAGTCTTTCCTAGCCAATCATATTGCGAAAATCAGAAGGAGTGACCGGTTTAGCCAATCGTCGTAATCGAAACAGATTGAGTCTTAGTCAAGGTTGAAGTCGAAGTCTTTTCCTTCAGTTAAGAATCAAAATACGTCAATTTGACGATAAGAAATCATCAAAATAATACAACTTTTATACTTCGAAAAATATTGCTCTATTTCCTGCTAGATATTAATAATATTTCTCTTTTTTTTCCAGCATTCACTAAGACTAAAAATCGAAATTTTTTTACGATAAAAGGCCTGTTTAATGTTAGCTAATGTACTTTGGAAACCCAATAAAAGTCTGAACAGATTTTATATCAATAGCATGTATAAATCTCAAACACATGTATATTTCCCCTTCCCTTTATATGTATATTTCCCCTTCTAAAATCATATATAATATCCTTTTAAAGACCGAAGGTGATACATTTTTCTTAAAGAAGAAAAAACATTTTTCAGTTAATTTTTAGCATTTATATTACAACATTCTTTGAAAATATAACTCCGTATTTCTCACAAAACTCTTCATGAGAACTCTATATAACAATATTTGCTAGATTTTTGCCTCATTGTCTTCCCATGAGAAACAAGTTTCTGTCTGTTTATAATATTCTCTTCTGATCATAAAATGTGTAGACTAATTTTTAAAAAAATTACGAAGCACAATACGTCAAAATAATATTTTTCTAGGTTCGAAAAGATTTACCAATATGACAAGCATATATCTTTTTTTCCATGCCTCATATTTCTATCAATGTTTGATGTAAGATACGAATTACATGTTTGTTTTATGTAGTTTTAATGAATTAATCAGTGCCGATTTATCCAATGGATGCTTGGGATGGACGCCCAGGGGCCTGGATAAACTGGTTATGGTTTTCTTCCTGTATTTCGGGATATGTTCTTATTATAAATTTTGGGTTATATTCTGGTAAAATAAATTTCAATCCTCTAGTACCAAGGGGACTAGTCTAGTCTAGTACCTAGTCTGTAGATCTGCACCCAGGGCCCGAAACGAGGTTAAATTGGCTCTAACATTAAATCTAATTAAGTAAATGAAATATTGCGATGTAGTTATTTAAAAGAACCCACATTGCACAATTTTAAAAAATTAGCTTGTTTACTATTAACAATAGTAATATACAGAAACTCAGCTGCCGTCGTATCAGTTGTATCAATGATACTGGGTCCCCAAGCTACAGTGGCTACAACATATGTAATATTTTAACGCTTCCAAATAAGTCTAAAAAATGCGATCATTTTTATATTTCCCAAAACGGGCTAACAAGGAATTTTGATACGAGGCCCACTCAGTATCAGCTACGCCAGTGATTATATAACTAAACAATGATCGTAAAAAATAGCTGAATACTGCTTAAAAATTAATAACAAACATCTTATTTCTTTTAAGGTTGTCTTGGCGCTTTGTCAAAGGACCGAAAAAACGGAATATTCTTTTCAGTTAAAAAGGTGTTTTCAAATTTAATATTTAATTCTGACTTTGCTACCCCATATATAAACAGAGAGAGAGAGAGCGCGGCAAACCTCATCATACTACTAACTTTTTATCAAATTTGATCAATAATCTGACATAAAATGTCTTTTATATTTCGTCCCATATACTTTAATACTGAATGAGTTTTCGTTATTCATGTTACAATTAGTAAAAAATTGTTTATTTATGAAATGTGGCGAAATTTAAAAAAAAAAGCACTATTACAAATAGATGCACTAATTAAAACGGTGTAAGCATATATAACAATAAAAAAAATATAAAATATTTAAAAAAATTTAAGTCAATTCCTACTCCGGTCAATAACGAGAAATTTTATTTTAGTTACTTTTTATTAAATTTAATATGTTTATTACACATATGACAGAATCACAATATTAAGTGGCAAAATAGAAAGCGATATTCTCCACTTTCCTTTCTATATATATGGTGTGGACTATTATTTTTGTTTGTTAATATTTATTCATTAATTAAATCTAATTATTACAATAAATAGTATAGTAGAAAGTAATAACATTCTCACAGAAATTAAGCCATCTCAGATTAGATTCGAACACGCGCCCTTTGGATTAGAAGTCCAACGCGCGATCCATTGCGCTACTGGCGAGTTTCCTTTCTATATATGATGTTGGACTATATTTTTGTTTGTTACTATTTATTCATTCATTAATTAATGAATTAATATTTGAAAACTTTATCAACATCGAGTGTCATCCACTACAAGTTTAAAAGAATATATTTGAACTTGAGTGGATAAATAAAAAGTATTTTATAAACGATTGAAAATTTATATATATATATATATATATATAGGGGGGAAGAGTGTGAACTAATTGTAGGTATTGAAAAATTGAGAAATATTTTCTGTCTAAAAATGTTTTTTGCATTTAGTTCAAGCTTTTTTTTACATTCGGTGGTGAGTGAGTGGGAATATTAACGTCGCACTGATAAGCAACACGAGGGCTTTTTGGCGACGGTCCACGTAATTTTGAACCATGGTCAAGTGACGCGGACGACACCTGAGCTGGTACCCCCTCTCCAAACTACCACACCACACCAACGGGAGGACGTTTGAGCTCTCGACAGATTTAACATGCATCGCGCCCCTACACGGCGGATCTTCAGGGGTACTGGGATCGAACTCATGACACGCTAGCCATGATCCGATACATTCGGTGGAGACAGCTTTATATTAGTTTTTAAGAAACTCAAATATTTTCTTTTGCGGATAGCTAATTTCTTAGACTACATACACTCTGTTTGATTAAAATCTAGGTATATTTTTAGTGGCTTTTTTAGTACTAATAATTGGTATAATAGTAATGATAAGTATTTAGCACTGAATGTAGCTCTTTCCCTCTCCATTGGAAATTCTAGAATTCCTATAATTCTCCGAGAACCGATTTTGCTTTGTACGGCTTCCCCCATGTTGACCCCAGACTATTGACAGTCTTACATCTAGCAAGATAATAAATCGTTCAAAATAAATCATTCGACCAATACAGACATGAATATGGGCATTCTGAAAATCCAACATGTTTACAATATGTCAAAGAATGTGCACCATTCACATTCTTATCTTTTAAATTTTTTTCTGAGATATTTTGATGGAATCCGTGTTCTTGAAGATGACACCAGGGTAACTTGTACAAATGACCATTCTACTCATAGGCAAACTTTAGGAAAAGTTTGTCTTTGAGTAAGGTCAAAGAATAGGTCCAAGCTTTTACACTTTTTTAGATTGAAAGATATTACATTAATATATTAAATTCTAACCACTAATCTGTAGACAATAACTGATTTAATCATATAATCGATTATTATTTGAAAAATCAATTAATTCCCCCATCCTGTATATACAGTAAGTTTCATATATTTTACCTGTTATATCGTTATGATAAATTGCTATTTAATTTTATTATTTAAAGTATAAACAATGGTATATTTACACAATTTTAAGGACGTAGTATAGATTAAATGCATGTTTTCTTGCAATACTAAAAAGATCTTTTGTTTAATATTGTGGGATATGTGTTCTGAGTTTGATTATACTCTGTGAGATTCAGACAACTTTCAAGAACCTGATGTAAGGAATCGGGACATGTTCAAAAATATGTTTTGCCAACTCTTCCTTTATGTTATAATTGAAAAAGACTTTTATTGGAATTTAATATAACAGATATTGTGACCATTTAATAATAATAAAATATATCACGTATAAGCCTTATCAGTTAATGATGATTGATTAAAAAGAATGTTATTGACTGAGATAACTTGAGAGCTACCTCAGAATGAATGTGCAAAAGGCAAGGGGGGGGGACTATCTTTTCTGCAGTAAAGAAGTGTATCTATTTATACACTCGGTAAAAGCCCGTGCAACGCCGGGCTTAGCGGAGGGGAAATAAACATAGAAGCTAAAGTAATTTCGAAAAAGAATATTGGTCATGCTGATTTTGTGAAGGGAAGGGAAAATTTTTAAAAGAAGTGCAGAAAGCCCGTGCAACGCCGGACCATACAGCTAGTATTTCATATAATTATCGATTTGAGTATAATTTATGTCTCTTTACAAGAGCTAATAATAAGAATTTCAATTAGGTAATAAATTTGATCGTATTATTATATCTTTTTAAAAATAAAGTTTTTTTTAAGGCTATCTTTGCCAAATGCGCAAGAGACTTAACTAAACGCGGAACACATTTTTCTGGCAGAAAAATGCCTGAATTTTCATGAAAATTTGCAACACTGAAATTCATACATTTGTTTACAATAGTGTTTTTAAAATTTTCAAAATATTCCACAAATAATTAATTTTTTTCCTTTTAGCATGTAAAGGAATAAGTTCATTTAGCATTATGGTGTTGAAGAAGAAAAAAATGTCAAACACATATTTTGCACCAGAAAAAAAATGGATCAACTAGGATAGAAATGAGTAGTATGATAAAATATGCGACTCTCTTTTGGATAGGAAAGCCAGAATATGATATTAATATTTCAGTTCTTTTACATCTCAAAAAAGATTCCGAATTCGGGTCCTATTCATTAACGCTGAGAGAAGACACAGCATTAAAAAGGGAGTTATTCATTCAAATAATTGATGTCATTTTTTGTTCTTTGTTTTGAAAAAAGTATATAAAAATTAAACTTATTTTGAACCCTGGAAACTTAAATTACGAACGGTCCTCTAATATGACCTTAAAATCTATTATATTTTCGAACTGCTCCAAAATAATATCAAAAATAATTATATTTTTGACATGCCCCCCCCCCCCCACCAGTTTAAACCGAATTCTTCAAAATTACAGTAGACTTAAGATCCCCTAAACTCCTCCTACTGAATTTATCGTTTCGCTTACAGTTCAAACGTTAAATATATTTCTACATTATAAATATAGCATTCAGCTATTTTGCACGTGATACTTTCGTGAAAATGTTTTAGTTTGTTAAACTGGGAAAGAAAATTAATTCCCTTAAAAGCCTTAAAAAATATTTTGTAAATCGAACATTTTCTCAATTGAGGAAGTAGCTATCATAACAAAGAATCGTTTGCGCTTGTTTCTCGTTTGGCAAAGAGCCACAAACGATGACGCAACAAGTTACTCGTCTAAACTGGATAAAAGGAACAAAACACCTTCCTCTTTCACGGATTCAAAATGATTGTCAGAATAATTGAGCGTTATCTAACTTTTGCATAAATACGTAACCGTGGAACTTGGTTTGGATCCATTCACACTCCTAGAACAATAGCAGGTCTTTTTCATTTGTTCTTGCAATCCAATCCGGTACGAGTCCATCGACTGAAGAGTATTCCACATGCTGGTGCCAAAAGATTTTGAAACATTCCTTATTTAGCTGTTGATTTCGTTTAATTACAGCAACAACATTGGTTGCTATGAGATTGCATACCTCACTGTTGCGTTACTGTAAGACAAGATATCAATTATTCGAAATCATTCGAATTTTCAAGGGATTCTTGAAAATAAATATAAAATATTATATTGAAAAGTGAAACACAATTTTATTCATTTAATGAGTTTCATGGAAAATAAATTTGAGTTAAATATAGTATTAGATATATAATTGAAAAGTAAGGCTTAAAAAAAAGATTCAGTTTATTCAAAGACAGATAAAGCGTTTCATAAATTGGTATGTGTGGAGTCAAAATTTTAAGCTTTATCGATAGTACCAGCTTCTAAATTCCATGATAATATTTTTAAAAATGTTATCGTTATTGGGAGAGAACCTCTTTGTAAAATAAACATTTAAAAAAACCAGCAATTATTAAATTGTAGTTACCGTAAAATCCGACGTATAACGCGTATCGCCGTATAACGGTCACCTATACTTTCAAGCTGCAATATTTTAAAATTTTTTTTGTATATTCGCCGTATGATGCATACCCTTTTTTGGGAAGAAGCCTGAAATGCACGTTCGCAATGCTCTTATGCTTTGAAGTCATTCATTCGAGGTATTATTCCAAGCTGTAGAAAAAAGTTGTGTACATCTAGAGCTACAATCCTTGAAGTTCTTGAGGAATGTCATTTCTTTTAAATAAACAGTTTTTCCATATATGTGGCATGTTCCTTAAGGCATGGGCCACAATGGGGACCTCGTCTCCTTCTCGACTCAGCCTTAATAAGGTAATGATTCGAATAATTTCTACGGTCAAAAGTTTTCCCCGGTTGTATTACTGGGAATTTCGGAAGATATGTCGACTGGCTGCATGTATAGGCCTAGGCCTACCATTATACACCTATAATTACTCCTTCAATCAAAAGGTGGCAGTCAGTCAAACTGATTTGTGCGATTGTAAGTCATGCACATTTATTTGTTTCGGGTTATTGTTTGAACGAGTATTTGACAACGTATGCTATGTATTGTCTACTTTTAAGTGTCATGGGGGGGCTACATTTCTATAGGGGCCCAGGGCTTCAATAAATCTTAAGACATCCCTGTGTGGAAGTCGAATTTTTTCTATGCTCATCTTTTTTTTTTTTTTTTAAATTTTTAAAGCTCTCATTTTTATAACGGGCACCCGTAGATTTCGATCTTATCTTTTGTGTTAAAAGTGCGTATTATACGCCGGAATTTACGGTACAAATTTTTTCAATCTCTGTTATATTAGGCGAGAAATGTATTAAAACAATATTTCTTTCTTCTTTTTTTTTTTCAGAAAAAAATTACGATGACAGTTTTAAATCGATATTTTACAAATGTGCAATACTTCTGCTAGAGCATGAAAAAGATGCGATGTTAAGATTATTTTACGACTATTTTATGTTTTGAGAAAATAATACTACATGGGATCAATTTTGTAGTATCTTTCTTTCTGTCAAGTTTATACACACACAAGTTATTTTTATTTCTGTAACTTGTAAGGGGGGTAAATATTTTGCGCCAATTTTCAAATAACGCATTGATTTTTTTAAACTCGATATTGAATTTTTCTCTAGTCAACTTTTTTAACGATATACTCGCATAAAAAACAATTGCTAAGGTACTCAATCTATTTTTTTCTCATTTCAAAGACCGTGAAACAGAATTAAAAGATTGGTTTTGAGCCAAAGGAGGTGCTATCTTTGACTATTGACGTCAGCAAAATCGGGAATTAAGAGTTAATAAATTAGGACATGATTTTGAAGTAAGAAATAAAGATCCTACAGCGAAAATACTTTTAAAGATATATCTGACTTTTCTAAATGTATTAAGTATTTAGTAGTTTAAGCGCATTATAAATAAAATACTTTAACTCGATTTTTTAGTTTTACTTTTCATAGGGCTTTTCTTAAATTTTTATTTTTGTGACGGTTCTATCCGCGCTCCTTTTACTAATAGTCCTTTTGGGGAATTTCTCTTGTCTTTAAAAATTATTTTATTATAAAACTCCTCTTCGAAGAAGAAGACGTGATTATATGTAAATTAAGACTACTATATATAGTCTGGGCTTTCAGGTTAAAAAAGAGAGATTGGATAGATTACTGCGTTGCAGTGATTAATCAAATTGAATGTGAAACGCAGATATTTAATATTTGATCATTGAATTACTTAAGGTGACGAATTGTCACTGGAAATTGAATGTAGATTAAATAGCTAAGAAGTCAGAGTTATTGCCTTTAGTAAGTGTATTTAGTGTATTAAAGTCTTCTCATACTTCGCGTACCTCGTTAATTGTCTGTATGGTTATTAATTGGGGGCATCTTTTAGCATTGATCGATTGCATTTGAGTTGTGGTTAATATTGTTAATCAATTAGATTGTTTCTTGAAGTACGGCTAGTCTTCCTTCAAATCCTCCAACACCTTTAGGTGCGTAGGCAAGGCTATTATAAAGTTTGGTTATTTTATTAGAAATATTTCGAAGACAACTGTTTAGGACAATTTATTAAACACTGCTAGATAAATGAAATATTTCATTATGAGCATAATTTTAAGAGTGTCTAATTTAGTGTAAGAATTGACATTTTTCATGCATTTATTCTTTTTGGAGTTCGCATCCTTGTTAATGTTTGCTCGAAATAATAATAATAATAAAATAATAATTGCAAATTACTTGTAATAATAATAATTTTTGAATAAGATATGAATATTTAAATTAATTGCTGAGAGCAATCTGTATTAAAATCAGATAAAACAAATCAAAATTAGCAAATATCTGGAAAAGATTCAATACATATAATTCCATTCCTTAAAAAATAAAAAATAGCCATAGTTTCTAAGAAAATCGAATATCTTTCTTTTTATATTTGTACAACAATAATGTGAATATATTTAAATTTATTATCTAGAAAAAAATAGGCATTAAAAATGTTTTTGATCCAGTAAATGTGTTATAATTTTTAGTTTTATAATAGTGTAAATTTTTACCGTCAAGTTCATATACATTAAACGATATTTCTTTTTAGGTACGTATATTACAAAACTTTTATTTTGAAAAATAAGTATTTCTTAAAACAATTTGAGATTTCCTGTAATAATTCGAATGAAAAATAGAACCAGATTTAGCGGCATAATATAGAAGGGGTATAGTAATTTTTCAATTTAAAGCAGATTTTGGAGCATTAATACGTAAAGGTGCAGTAATTGAAGAAGAAAGGTTGTCTGAGATTCTTGTATCACTGTTACGAGTGATATTGTCCGGAACCTGGTCCTCTATTTGCCCCGACAATATCGATCCAAGCTATGTGTCAGGCCAATCACGAATGAAAATCGTTTTATTCTTCGTTTTCTATCTAGAAAAGACGAGACAACCTTGAGAAATTGTGATGTTTTATTTAAAGGTCACGTATATTGAAACGCGAAATTGAAATTATTGGAATAGCAATGATTTAGATTCTGTTTTACTAATATTTCCATAGACACAGGAAAATAGTTTTTAAGAAATTGTGTAGTTATGGCAACTTATCCTAGCAAATAGTTATCTATTAAAAAAATTTTATTTTAGAAAATTTTTCATGTTTTACGTTTTTTCTTTTTCAAACTAATCTGAAAAGAAAATGCAAAGTTGTCTTTAAAGTAAAAATTAAATGTAAAATTTATTTCCTTTTCATTAGAAAAGGCTTTATTTTAAATATTGTTTTTATAAATCTCATTAACTCCATATACTGGCATATATTTGACTTATAAATATTTTTTTTAATTTTGAGCCAAATATGCACTTAGGTATTTACAAATTATCGTTTTAATCAAATATTCTTTCAAAATAAATGATAAAAATCAAGAAAGCAAATAAAACAATAAATGAAAATTTTAAAAAAGGGAAATGCTTGAACTTTAAATTAAATAAAATCTTGTATCGTATCTTTGATAATTCTACGCATTTTTTGAAAATTAGAATATTAAAGATAAGAAATGGAAGTAAAATATGATAAAGAAGTACCATTTTATTTAATAAAAAATCACTTGTAGATTCAAAACAAACTTTATTTTAGTTTCGTCGAAAATAATGTGATAGCTATCGAAAAGAATAACCAGGTCAAAGTTTTCGCAACAAAGAAGCTTTTCTTATCTCTCTCTCTTTTAGACTTTATCAAACTCTCACACTCTCTTGAGAAAGTGAGAAAGTAAATTGAGAATTACAAATTCTTGACTTGTTTTGTAGTATTCTTTAAAACTATTTTAATTGGAATTGTTTCAGTTCGGATTTATTGTCAATTTTTACTCACAATTTGTATTATTTTACTTTATTACCTTTTGCTTACATTATTTTCTCACATTAATTAACTTATAACACCCATAAAAATATTAAATTTATATTAGTACCTATATTTAATTTTTTCTTTTTAATTCTTAACAGTGACGAAGTGTGGAAATCAGGATTGTGAGATACAAGCTGCAGTATTACCTTTCAGTAAGAAAAAAGTGATCCACTTTTAACATGAGTCTGCCAGTATTAGCTCGAAGAGAAAATTCGTTTTTATTACACATGATATTAAAGGTTAAATTAATCTTTTGTTAGGAGCACTGGCATAGATTGTCCTGAATGGGCCCTGTATCTAAATGCCTTGGGCCCCTCTTTTGAAGCCTCTTAACTTTTAATGATATTTTTCTTACACAATTTGGGGCCCCGTATCATTGATATGGCTGATACAGAGGTAGCTATACCCATGGTAAAGAGTTATGTTGCATATATAGATACAGTTACAGTTATTATTTCTATAAAGCAACAAAGGCTATTATCACCTATACAGATAGAAGACATCAAAGGCTGACTACTTGCCCGGAAAAATATAAACAGAACACAATAAACGTTAGAATAAATGCTAATTCAAACCAAAATTTTAAATTCTAACACATTAAAATTAATATATGTAGATTCGATACCATATCATTCGTAATGAGTGGCATTGAGAAAAAAAAAATCAGAAATTTACTTAGTGTATTTTGTTTGAAAAAGTATGATTCTTTTGATGTCGGTATTTTCCGAATTCATTATTAAAATAGCTATAACTGCCATTATTCATGTAACGCTTTGGTAGTAATTTAAATTATAATAGTTTATTATTTTGAAATCTATGTTATAAGTATATTGATGAAATTAAAATTTTGAAATGGAATCAGTAGACAGCTGGATGAAGTATTTGGTTGTATTTTCTTCACTTAATGTCAAAAAATAGAATCCAAACTTTGAAAATATTTCAGACAGAAACATTTTAACTTCCAATTTAATATCAGAAATTAATATATTTAAGACATCGGCTCCTTATAATATCTTACAAAAAGTTATATGTGCTTGGAATATAACTTTTATCTTAAATAAATTTTTTTTTCTACTTGAAATATGATTTTTTTAAAGCTAATTCTAGTTAAATTATTTATGCCACAAGTAAAAGGATAATAGTAAGATCAGCAAGCATATACGTCATTTTCAACGAATTTGTATTACTGATATACTGTGCGGTTTAAATAATGTTACCATATTGAATGTCGTTCCTTAGTATTATGCAAAGATGCCCTTGTTAAATTTAAAATAATTGTCCTCCAAACTTTTAATTGTTATCACCATGGGCGTCTTAAGACATCTAGAGGCCTTGGGCCCCTATACAAATGTAGGCCCACCTATGACCCTTAAAAGTAGGTGGTACATAGCAAACGTAGTAAAAAACTCGTACAAATAGTAACCCGAAACAAATAAATGTGCATGACTTACAATCCTACAAATCGGCTGGACCGACTGCTGCCTTTTGACTGAATGAGTAATGGTTGTGTAGGGTGGTAGGCCTAGGCCTATACATGGACGACGGTCATCACATGTATCCAGTTGAAATACTGACCAAAATTCTCAGTTTTTCGGAGAATACAACCGGAAATAACATTTGACCTTTGAAATTATTCGAATTGTGATCTTATTAAGTCTGAGTCGACATGAGGCCCTGGGCCTAGTTGGCCCATGCCTTAAGACGTCTCAGGCTTCCAAATTATATTGATACATAACCTTATTCCTATTCCAATATAAAAATACTTTGAGGCTGCCTTTCTAATAAATCCTTCTTAAGAAGTAATAAATTAAAACTATTTATCCAATTAATTTTGATAAATTTTGAAAAAAGTTTTTTAAGTATATTATCAGCCCAAATAGCACAATAAATTATTGTTGAGAATGAGGTCACTTGAGATCAGTCGTCTATAGCTTCATGTTCACTTTCTACTTTCAATGTTCCATGTCAAGTTAAGAGCCATTATTACAAAAATATTTTACAGCATTAAAGGAAATTTTAAATATTTGCTGACAGTGCAGATTTGGATAAGAAAGTTGGTAATGTAATAATGATCTCTAAAAACATATTTAACTGTGTATTTCTGAAATATATTGCAAAAATGATGATATACACTTATATCAGGCAACAATACAACGCGAGTGCAATTTCTGATTATATGCACGTGTTTACTTGCTTTAGTACGAATGCTAGTGACGTTTGAATGAGTCAACAGTTTCGCAGTGACTGATTCGTATTGTTTTAAAAAACATCAAGACAAAAAATATCGATAGAAATTGGCTTTTATTTTACGAAGTGTCAATGACTACTTATTAGCTAACAAAGGGTTTTGTTTGAGTCATGGTGTTAATTAAAATATCTGACCACTTTTCAAATTAAAGTACATCATGTAAAGATTTATTTCTACATGTGAATGCACTTGTTTGATTATTCAATACATATGCATTCAATAACGCAGTTTCTTGGTGTTTAAAATTGCAAAATTGTGCATAGAGCAAATTAAAATAATTTTTTTCCCTTTTAATCATTGCAGAATTCGTTCTAACAAAAACGTAAACAGTATTTGTCTTTCTTTTTAAATTAATAAAGCATAAGAAAGAAGTCATAGGTACAGAAATCCACAATTACATTCATTCATTTATTGCACTCTCATTTCCGTAAAAGGAACTAAAACTATATTCATATAGTTCGAGATAGATGTACTATTACTTTAATGAAATTTCAACGCTATCAAATAGTACACACTCAGCAACTTTTTATACTCAAATTTCAGTAAAATGATAAATAAATTTTTTATTGTAATGTAACCATCTGTATGGAAAATGAAAAAGAGTTTAAAAATAAAATGATTTTAATACATAGTTACAATTTGATCTCTTCGGGATTTAATAAACAGAGAAAGAGAGAGAAAAAGAAATAACAATATGTGTTTCGAGAAAATACATAGATTTCAAAATTTTCAATGGAATGAGACATTTAGTTTTGCAATAAAACTGCAGTATTCCGTGTAAAAAAAATTAAAGCATTCAAAAATGACAATCGCGTTTTTTTTTTAAATTTAAAAATACATTTTTCGTGTTTTAGAAGTTTTAAAAAGTTTAACTAATTAATATTTTATTAACCAAGCAATTTTTTAAAAATTTAATTTTTAAATTTAATTTAGAAATTTTGATTTTAATGCTTTAACTATATTTGGAAATTTCCCTCCAGAACTTTTTCAAGGAATTAAGAGGAAACTATGTAGGATTTGGGACTGAGAGGGAATAGCATACTTAGAAAAATTAAACTCATGAACATATATAGAGAATTCATAGAGAATTATAGAGAATCAGAGAATTCTACACTAAAGAAACTACAAAAGAGAAATTAGAAATATCATTTGGGTTACATACTGATTTAAACCAGTGCTCGTACAAATTCTTATCAAAAGTTCATAATATCTTACAAATTTTTCAGTAAAATTTCTCTTATAGATAAAAAATAAATGCGTGATATATACTAACATTGCACGTAAGCAAATTTTGAGTATTACCAGGAAAAGAATAGAAGTTCATGAGATAGCAAGTTCAACTTAAAAAAAAAAAGATCTGTGACCTTATCGTAATAGAAAAAAGATTTACTAGGGCCAAAAAAAATTGCTCAATTTTGCTACAAAAATATTTGTGCAACTCCTATTTAATTCAATACAAATCACCTAACGTAATTCTCCAAAATAAAATAAATCCGTACTCCTTTCAACATAACTAAACGTTGAGTTTAATTAATAAAGCTCGAACTAAGTGAGAAAATTTTATTTTTGCAGAATACTAAAGCAAAAGTTCATTTTTTTAAATTATTATTTTCCTCTTCGTGCGTAATTATGCATACCTATAAATTCCGCGCTAAATTGAAGGAATGACTTTTCTGAATTTTGACGTTTTTAATTTCATGAGTTTTGGTTGCTATTTAAGTATAATTTAGACAGTTTTCTTTAAAAAAATAATGTTGTAAAAAATAAGACTAGAAATTTTTAAGAAGTTTGATTTAGGGTGGTTTTTAATCAACCTCCTTCTTTTTCTTAATCAATTAATTTAATTCGATTTCTTAAGATCAAGAAAAAGAATTTAGCTTTCAATGCTAAATTGATCTCAAAGTTTCCAATCACATCTTAAGTGGAAGTCCTTGAAACCTTTACAGTGCTTTAACCCTAAGATTTATCCGAGTTTTTGCAAAATCGCATAGACAGATTATTCCCTTTTCTAAGTGCAATAGAGAGGTTTCATGTAAAAAATCCAAATGATTGAAAACTACTCTTTTTCATTTTAATATAGTTTAATTTTAAGGGTTCTTCTCAACAAAATTTGTATAATTTTATTTCAATAGAAAAAAATACACCAATTTTTAAAAATAATTTTGAGAAATTTTTTTTTATGAGAAATATCGATAAATAATCAATGATATTTGATGAAATATGATAATGATGATGTAATACACATACATAAAGTTTTGAGTAGCAAATATTTTTTGTAAAGAATAATTTTTATATTGCAGACAATTCTTTTAGATGATAAAAAAGCTCATTTATAAAAGGTGTATTTTTCGTATTTATCAACACAATGTAATAAAATTTACTTTAAATTCTTAGTTTCTAATAAGAAATTTTTAGTAAAAAAATATTATAAATAAGAAATATTAAACCCCAAGTTAGAAGAAAGCCTTACTATAAGCAAAACTAATCGGACTATCATTTAAAAAGTATTCACTACTTGTACATAATTCGCTTATAATCTGTAAAACAAAATGGCCTTACTGTTTATTAGTCGCAATTGCATAAAAGAAACTATTGTAAATATATTTAGCATTACTTTCTAATTTCATTTAAACCATTTCTTATGTAAAATAAGTGGGATATTCGCCCAAAATAGATTTAAATATTAAATCATTATTATTTTTCTAATTTTTATTTTATTTTACTTAATTTTTGCTGTGGGTACATTGAAGATTTCTTTTTCGAAATACTTAACACACTCTCTCAATGGCGCAACAGCCCATCGAGAGCAAATGTCTACTGTGCCCATCTCAATTTTCATGAGCAGATGTTCCGGTCAGGGGATCAGTCTGACGCGGAGCCCCCAGTGTTTAATTTCCAAGCAAACCTAGTATTAATTTTTCGACCCACTGAAGAGATGAAAGACTGAGTCGACCTTGCCCAGCTCGAGGTTTGAATCCCAGACCTGTGGCAGGGAAGCGCGATACGATATCACTCAGCCACTGGACTTCTCTTAACACACAGCTTATTATATTTAAAAATAGTTTTTAAATATGAAAACCTTATATCAGTGATTCCCAAAGTAGTTTATATCGACCCCTAGGTGTCTATGACGACATGCAAGGGGTCCACGAAGCGAAAAAATAATTTGGGGGTCCATGAAATGTACATGGGGGGAAGGTCTACGATAGTGGCTCTCATTAAACCATATCGGGACATTAATTCTAAAAGAAAATTTAATCAAGCGGAAACCAGATTTACCTATTTAACTGATTTAATTACTAAATTTAATGAGGTAAATCTGTAGTTACAAAAACCATCATTTCAGCGTTTCTTGCCAAAATTAAGCTATGGAGTATAATATTGTAAGTACTGAATTTTCCTGTTTTTCAATTTGTCACAGACAATCTGCCAAGAAAATGACGTTTTAATCTATATTCAACATTTAAATGCCCTTTATTCAGATTTTGAAACTAGGTTTGAGAATGCTTTGACTATGGTATTACCAGAGTAGGTAATGAACTAATGCAGTCACATTGAAAAAAAAAACTGTCATATTACAAGAGGAATATGTACTACCGAAATTAATTACTACAGAATAGGCACTAACGAAGATCTTAAAGTAAAGTTTAGAAACGGATGCCAGCAATATTGGAAGCACCAGAAATGACGAAGCACTAGATTCCTTCCTCCCATTAAAAGTATTTGTTTGTTGCTCAGTTATTTTATATAACAATTATTTTATGTATTAATTAAATTTTAACTTAATTAACGTGTGTGTGTGTCTTAAATTTTAAACACTACACTTCACTACAGTTAGAAATTTAAATCTTTTAAAGTAAGTAGCTTAATACCAGCTGTCAAAAAGACATTTAAGTTAAAATATTTGCAAAAATTCAATATTAGGTAAGCAGGGGTATACCCTAAACTGAAAAACATGGCAAGAGGGTCGGCGAGACAAAAAAGTTTGGGAATCTCTGCCTTATAGCAATAAATGAAAAAACTTAATATATTTTTTTAAATAGTCAAAAAAGTTTTGCAATAAGCAAAATATAATATCAGTAAGCATAATATTTGTGATTAAACATTATTATGCATTAAATTTAAGATTATTGATAAACTTGGGAATTTCCAGAACGAGAGTATCTAGTTATTTATGTAATACTGTTATACGTTGTTGGTCGGTTTTCAAATTTTCTTTCGAAGTAAATCGTAATTTATTCTGGAATTATCCAGTAATTACAGTAAATTTACTTTCATTGGAGAAACTAATAATACACACTTATGAATTTAAAACAGCATAGATTTAACTACCACCAAATATTGAGGGCTTTAATTCAAATCTGAAATTACAATCTCATATACGTCAAATGAAAAGTACAGTCTCTGTCATATGTTTGACTCCATTGTTACTTTCCAGCGTCGTATTTATGGGGTTTGTGATGAACTTTCTAGAAATTTCCAAAGCTTTTTTGTCGAACAATCATCCTTCTGAAATTTTCATACTTCCACGTAAAAAAATATGTGTTGCAAAATTATAAATTATACATAAAATTTGGTAAAACTGCTAAAATTAGTTGTTTCATACAGCAAGTAAATAATAAATTTATTATATTGCTGAAATTGGCAATAAATACATAAATTGCATACATCGGTAATATGAATAGAAAGTACGATAATTCATTATAATATGAAATTATAAAAATATATAAAAATAAAATACAATAATAAGAAGATGTAGTATAAATTAATAACTTGTATGCGGTGTCTAAAAAAATTTATTAAATATGTAACGGGTACTATTTGGGTTCCTCTACTAATCCTCTTGTGGTAAATATTTTTTAACTGTGATTTTAGTTTTAAAACCACTTTCAGTAGAGATAACTTGATTTTATGCAAATGTAACTATACTATATAAGTGTCTGTAATTGATTATGGGAGGTTAATGGTTGATCGCTGATCTTTAAGCGTAAAATTCAGGTGTTAAAAAAGGTGAACAGCGATTTGGTGGTCGCGCGTCTTCTGATTAATAGTCGACGTAGAATCCACCAGGAATTGTGGAAGTAAACAACCTTGGAGCTGACCGAGCTATCGGGATTTGAGAAGGATCATAACAAGGAGCTCCAACTCCATATGAGTGAAATTCAATAATTTAGAATATTTGGCTTAGGGTTAGGATTTTAGATTGTTTCCTGACTTGAGCTATGAAATTGTATATTTCATAAAGTGTTAAAGATTGAATAAAAGTAGCAATTTTTAAGATCACGTCAGCTTCTTCTCAGAACCTTTTTGCACCAGCGACCTTTAGGCTGCCACACATATAATTCGGGGGAAAGCATGCATATGTTGAATATAAATTCTTCTTTGAAAGAAACTACAGAGAGAATGAAGAGTTTCAGAGCCTTTTACTCGAATTGCACATATGTTCTGTGAAGTATGCGTATGCACGTGCTATTTATTGGCGCATGATATTTATCATTATATAGAACGTTATTGTTAAATTTTAGGTATGTTATCTATTACGATATCTCCATACCATTTTCAAAAGTAGCACTGCATTCAAAATACCTTCAAAGGGACCCCATGCAGCTTGGATTGAAACATTTTCTTCAGATAGACGTTGTGTGTGGTTTCGCAATGAAACCTTAAAGGCAGTCTTCGCCAAATGTATGAAAGCCTAAAGTAAACGCGGAGCCCATTTTCAGATTGAAAAATGACTCAATTTTCATGAAAATTCGCAACATTGTAATTCATGCATTTGTTTACAATATAGCGTGGTTACAATTTCAAAATATTTCATAAATAATTAATTTTTTCCTCAACATGTAAAAGGATATCTCATTAGCATTACGGTATAGGAGAAAAAAATGTGTAACACATTTTAGACCAGAAAATAAGAGTCAAATCGATTAAAAATAAGTGGTATGATAAATTAAGAGGTTCTCTATAGGATAGCGAAGCCAGAATGCAATATTTATCTTCGAGTATTTTTATAGCCGCAAAAATAATCCGAATTCAGGTCGTATTCTTTAATATTAAACGAAAACAGCCTTAAGAAAAAAGTTGTAATTCTAAATATTTTATGTGGATTTTATATGAATATATTTGATGGTTATTCGAATCTTTATCTAGATATTTTCCGTGATTTTTCCCATTTTTCACACTTGTGCAAGCTTATTAAAACTTTTTTACAAAAAGTTTCTTAATAACCTCAAGGGTTGAATTGTCGAATCAGCCACTTATCCCGCCAAGTGTTTTATCGCCAAATTGATAAAAGCGCTAAATCTGGTAACCCTTTTGATTTTTGTATTAGTGAGAGAGAAGTCGGATCGTGTTGTAGTAGGGTTGCTACTCCAAAACACAACATGCAAAAACGCGCCAAATTAGCGATTTTTCATAATTTGGCGGACCAGTGGCCGATTCGACAATTTCACAATTGGGTTGCTCTTTTTGTGAAAGAAAAATATATATAAATAAAGGGTTTCACATTGCGAAATCACCAACTATTGAATAGTAAATCTGATTATCCATACATTTGAACATCCCACAATTAGCGTCCATTTCACTTCAACCAATCCAATGCAAGATTGGGTGCTTTGAATCAATCACTAAGCTTATATAGATAAATATATCAAAATACATCTGTACTATAAATCTATATTTAGATGACCTTTAATTTTTCTTTTTTTAAAAAGCATCATGAATAGATTTTCAAATCTTTTTAAATAATTATAAAGGCAATTAATGATTGCTCATTAGCGTCGCACTATGAGACTTCACGAGGCCTATTGGTGACACATTTCATAATTTTGATCCAAGGGTCAAATGACGATACCTGAGCCGGCCATCGCTTTCCAAACAGCCACACCACTCTAGTGCAGTGCTTCTCAAACTTTCAGTATTTGCGACCCAATATTCAATCATAATTTTCATTGCGCCTCTCTCCATACAATAACAATGTACTGAATTAAATAATGATATACTTTGAAACAAAGCTACAATGCAACTTTAACCACTTAAGTGCCCCCGGCGTATATAAACGTCTTGCTCAGCCAAAGCGTTAAGTGTCCAGGACGTATATATACGTCTTTCCGAAGCGTGATTTTTTTTCTCTGCACTGCTGTCTATAAAATTATTCCGGATGCTTTAGAATGCAATAAAAGGACATTGACAGTGTTTGCGAAGGATTTTCTTACTTCAGAGGATTTATTCCTTCGGCATTGTCATCCATTATCAAAATCGCATTTGGCAACTAGGTTCATGATTTGGTTTGTGTATCTAAAAGGTCTATACAAACATCCGTGGAGGATCGCACATGCTGAGATGCGAAAGATGTAACTCAGACTGATATTTTTCTTAAAAAAACATCTATACTTTTAATTCGTTCAACTGAATTAAATATGCCTTCTACAAGTAACTCTTAAAACACCTGTTAACTACCACAGACGCTTATACAGCAAACTAGCCAAACTTTATATGGATGTGTAACGTGATTGTCAATAAGTCCTTTTGAAAAATTCTTTGAACACGCTACAAATTCTAGGAAAAGTCTGCCCCACTTACAATTTATATATCACCATTTATCCCGTGATAAATTGATTTATGACAGACATAATGGAGTCGATGTATATCTATCCCCAAAAAGGAATTTTCTGTTGCCTTTTCCCTCTTTCTAACTGTGCAGTGTTAGATTCAATGTAATAATTTTAATTGAATAAATTTGTATTTGGAATATTATAAAAATAGTTTTTTAACTAAAAATATTATTGTTTTGTAAATTTTCTTTTAGATTCATGTGATAAAATTCGATGGAAAAATTTTCAACTAAATTCTATTATAATAGCTTTATTTGATGTACCTGTAGTGACATATATCACGGTCATTAGCTCTGAGCAGGTTTCAACTTTTTTATTTATGTTTTTATATTATTAATCAATATATAAAACACTAGGAATAATTCCTTTTCCATGTCCATTAAAGATAATTAATACTGTAGGTATTTTATAATTGAAATGATTATATGTAGAAATGCGAAAAAGCCAAAATGGATTCGATGAGATCAGAAAATGTAATTAAGAAAAATTTTCCGAGCTCATGTTGATTGATTGATTGTTTTATATTTGATTGGTTGACACCGCACTTCGAAGCAACGCAGTGGCGTACACAAAAGTGAGGTCTGGGAGATTCAAATCCCCCTCAATAGACCAAAAGATTTTTAATTTTTGCCGAATGTGTGTTAGTTGGTTGGTTCTGGACTTGTAAGCTAAAGTTCAAACTCGGCCCAAGTCGGTGGGTTTTCATGATGCAAAAAACGGCAGCATTCATGTCGTATAAATATGCGGCATGCTAAAGATCCCTAGAGTGTCTGTTTGGTTTGGGTGCTCACGGCAAAATTAAATTCTTAGCACCATTTCGCATCGTTAGAGCTCAGGTGCCTCCCTCTGGAGAGGAAACTGGGCGTCAAAATTACATTGAGGCAATTGGTACCACACTAATATCCGATATCAGATCCCGGGGAATGTACTTGGTCTGCAACGGTAATTACCAATCAGCAGCTCCATTCGAAACCTTTGCGGCGCATTCGTATGTATGTTTTTTAGAATGTACCACCCCTTCCCCTCCATAAGAAAGGTCTGTATATGCTATTAAGGCAACACGAGAGCTATCTATCTAATTTTGAACCCCGGTTAAGTAGTGAGCATGCTAGCTCAGATTTCGCTTCTTTGTCCAAACTTCCACACTAGCGTGAAGGCTTTGAGTACAGACAGATTCAATTTGCTGCATTCCCAGTACACGGCGTGTCTCTAGTGGAATCTAAACTCGAATCCACGACTTGACTAAATATTGCCGGCCATGACCTCAATGCCATGGTGACTCATCTACCGCTGTAATTAAAGATAAGATGCGGATAAGTAAATACGGATTTGAAATTAAACATTTTTAGCAATCAAAAATCAATAAACGATCTAAGTAATTAATATACGCTGCTGAAAATTAGTGAATTTTTTTGGCCAATGGAATAGATTAAGTTATTATTTTAGTGTTTTAATCATACCTCAAAAATTATTCACTCGTCAGTTTTTGCATTACATACTTTAATTCACCAATTGTGTGATACAGATTTAAACTATACTAGGAGTTTTAAGAATCGAATTAAAGATTCCAATAAAAAAAACTCAAAAGACATATTTTGTCATGCACATTCGATAACTTTAAACTCTGAATTTTCAATCTGTAGCTAACTTGCAGCATGCAGAAACGCAGAGTTGCTGTGCATATCTTTAAATAAACAAACAAAACAAAAATAGAAATACATGACGAAAAGTTACAGTTACTGCCGCGAAAATCCCTTAAAAACTCATATTTGCTATTATAGATCATAATTTCTACGTCTTATTTTCATAAGATCATAAATTGCGTTAAATAAAACTCCTTCGCATTGACTTTTTCGAGGCTTCGAGGCAATGGATAAACTTAGGCTTAGACAGATTGAACGTACCTCAATATCACAACACGGCGTGTCTTCAGAGCCATAAGAACTTGAGAGTGAGTGAGTGCTTATTAAGCAACAAGAAGGCTATTGACGACAATCTCTGTAATTTTTTTGCCGTGGTTAAGTGCGAAGACGGCACCTGAGCTGGTCCCTTTCTTCAAACTACTACACCATGCCGTGAAGATTTTGAGTGGGTGAGTGAATATTAACGTCGCACTGTTCAGCTACACGAGGGCTTTTGGACGGACCTCATAATTTTGATCCATGGTCAAGTGACGAGGATGACACCTGAGCTGGAAGCCCCCTCTTCTAGCTACCACATCACACCAAGGGGAGGACGTTTGAGCTCTCGACAAATTTAACGTGCATCGCTCCCCTACACGGTGGGTTTTCAATGGTACTGGGCTCTGAAAGTTTTGAGATACGATAGATTTGATATGCATCGGCCCCTTTACTTGGAGGGTCTTCAGTGGCACTAGGATAGAACTCAGGACAGGCCGGACACAAGTCCGCGCTCATGGCCACTAAGCTACTGCGGTCACTCAACAATACTGAATACATTTCTCGAATCAAAACTTAATAACTAGTTTTGAACGACAGATGAAACTGGCGACGATGTAAAAATCTCCCAAACTCCGGTTTAATATCGACATTAATAATTGACAGAACTACAACAGATATTCCAAATATATACATATTTCAATTTTTATCTAATAAATGTAGGAACAAGAGACCTTGAGTTATATTCAGCGATTAATTCTAATTCTTTAATGGAAAAAAAAATACACACACACTAATTCTAAACTTTACAAGTGCCACTAAAAATTGTATATAGAGTGAATGTTTATGAAGTTCGCACTATAAAGCAACACGAAAGCTATTGGCGATGGAACTCGTAATTTTGAACTTCGGTCAAGAGACGAGGACGACCCCTGCAATGGCACCTTCTCTTCAAACTTTGACCCCCTCCCCTAAACGGAAGCACTTTGAACCTGAAGAGATTTTTCGAGCATCAGCCTCTCTACACGACGGGTCTTTAGTGGCATTAGGGCTCGAACTCATGACACGCCGACCACGAGTTCATGACCATAACCACTAAGCTACCACGACCACTTGATTTTGACCTAATAAATATAAAAAAAGAGATTTTGAGTTAAATTCACCGAGGAACTATAATTCCATTATATAAGAACACCATGAGAATTCTAAATTCTACATTAGTAATACAGTCGACTCTCGATAATTCGAAGTTGAAGGGACCAATGAAAAACTTGGAATTATCAAGAGTTCGAATTATCAAGAGGGTAGAAAAAATTCCTAAATACACGAGGAGAAATTTTTTTTCTAACACATTTAAATTTGAAACTATGTAATAAAACAACAGTTGTACACATGATGTATAAAATTATTTAAAAGTATTTTTAAAAAGTATATACTATATATATATATATATACAGTATAAATATTTTACAGAAGTTGAAGTCCTGTATTAAAAGAATACATTCACACAAACCTACGCATCTCTTCTTCACAAAAGTGGACCATCCTTTCTGAACACATGTATGGCAAGGCCACGTGTGAAACGTAAGATATGGACGGCTGACAACAAGTGCGGTTGGTCTATTGTCCACTTAAAGGAAGAAAAACAATAAAAGTGTCTTTTCACCTGAGGAATCGGAACACATTAAGAAGGGGTAGCAGACAGATGGCCATCAAAGGGGCTACGTTACAGGGGACACGCAGAGACAACACAACGCAAAACTTGTAAGCTCCAACCTGTTTAATACAGGACTGCAGATGACAGTGAGTGTTAGAATTGACGAGAGTTTTATAAGATAACTTCGAATTATAGCGTGTTGTAGTCTGGCCAGTCACAGATTTTACTTCGAAATATTGAGTGTACCAAAATGCATTGTTTTAATTCGAAATATCAAAATTCTTGCTAGGGACTGAGCATACACTTCGAATTATCGAGAGGTTCATATTATCGAAGGTTTGAATTATTGAGAGTCCTGTATGTGTCACACACACACATTTAAAATCGAATATTGAAAATACTAGATCCGCAACTTTAAAGCGGCTTTTACAAGTTCTGTTATTCGATTTATTTCAAATCTTAAAATTTTAACTACGTATCAATTGATATAAATATTTTAAAACCAGAACAGAATCGCGATGTAGTATTTCACATTCTCAGAGAAAAACCAAGATTCGAAAACGCTTCACAAAATTCTCGAAACGATTTCCTTTTCCTAATGGAGAAATCCGTAGCCAAGCTGTCTACTTTTATACGTTGTTTGGTGCCAAGATTTTACAAAGCGATAGCATAATTGACGACGGAAAAAAAAAATTGTTACAACATCGGTCGGGGTGATCCACTTTCAGAAGTTGTTCCAGCACACAAAGACAGAACCAACCGGTTTCGGTGGATTGCCTGCAGATGATAACCTCCAGCGCGCGCACCTGATATATAATTTTCCACTTATTTATTTATTCTTAATTTAACCCGTACTTCGGAAAGACGAGTTAAAATTATACATGGAGCGAAGAGTTTTTTTATTTTGCTTTCGGTCATCTCAGTACACGTGAAAGGAAATGCGACTCACGTGGCACTTGGGGTTGAAAGGATGAACACACGTGTTTTGTGATAATAAATAATTATTACTTGTGTCACTGAGAGAACTGATGTCATTGGGGTGTTTTTGCGCACACGGGTAATTTTATTTCACAGTAATACGTAATTAAACGTTTTTAAGCAACAGAGCCAAATTTGAGTAAGATACAGATTGTTAAAATTGAGGAAATAAAAATAGTTGAGACTTGGGCAAAAACAAATTCACGATAAAATTTCATGAATAAAAGGATTGACTCATAATTTAAAATTTAAAGTTCCTCAATTTTTAAATACTTTTTCGCTTAAAACAGGATGTGGCTATTTGGAGAGTAGGTCTGTAGCTCGAAACCCTTTGGGGCAACTCGGTCCTCCCGAGTAAATAAGGATGTGGCTAGGGTAGACAGTGGTCATGGTCACGCACTCGTGGCCGGGTGAGTGAGTGAATATTAACGTCATTCTGTTCAGCTATATATATATATATATATACACGAGGGCTTTTGGCGGCGAACCTCGTAACTTTGAACCATGGTCAGCACTCGTGGTCGTGTGTTATGAGTGAGTGAGTGAATATTAACGTCACATTGTTCAGCTATATACACGAGGGCTTAAAACTCATTTCCATGACAAAAGATGAAGTATTGTAAACACTCTTGTCGTAATAACTATTAACTGAGTGTCCCAAACACCAGAAGCGCCCTCTAGCAATCACCCAATTTCCGTACGGGTCAAGTGAGGAAGGATAGAGTTGTTATGAAAACTGTCCATGTTCTTTGTTCTTAAATTGTTTTTTGATTTTTGAAGATTTTGTATAACCTAACCTAAAATATAATTGCTTCACTAAAGACAGACTGTTGAACTCAATCTGGAATTTATTATATTTGGTTTAATTTTCAACGTAGAACACTCTATAAGTTTAAGATAGGAGAAGCCTGATTCTCGAAGGTGGATGTAGCGTGTTGTTCAAGTTTCAATCAAAACTAATATCTATTGATTAACACAATGTTTTTACTATAATTTTTTATATACTATTTTGAATACAATAAAATTGTTTAACTTTTATATTGACAGTGGTGATTATACAGCTAATGTAAAGCGCACCTCAATGAAAGATTAGTGATATATTATCAGAGTTGTTTCAATATCATCCAATGAATTTACAATTTTGTTTTATGATATGAATAGTCCTACTCTCAAAAATTTCGTACTTCCAATCTTCCTATGAATATTCAAACGTCTATTTCAAAATAATAAAATTCCATGTTACTGTTAAAATGCGAGGGAGATTGAATGCAAACGAAGAATTACATTAACAATTAATAGTGTTTTTTTGTTCTCATATAAAAAATTTCGTCACAGTTATGAATATGACAGATTGAATAGTTTGAACCAATTGCTTAACTCTTTCTATGTCTACACCTCATATTGCCTATTATTTTACGGATAATTACACTTTCACACATGATCTAAACGTACATTAACGTGTTTTTTTAAAACTGTTTTTATTGATAAAGGCATTTGACTCCTCAATTTTAAGAAAAAAGCACGTTAATTGTACGTTTAGATTAGAGGTGGCCAACCTTTTTAAGAAGAGTGCCACTATCAGATAAAAAAAACTATTATGCGTGCCACTTCTAACTTTTCGAACAAACAAAATATAAAAAGTGAACAATTGTTACTTATAGGTTTATTATGGAATTTTTACGCAAATAGCATATTTTTTATGCAGTCTAATAGCGAAAACTTAAAAATAATAGAAAAAACAAAAGTACAAACTCTTAGATTTATTCTTAATAAACCTTTTTCAGGTTTACACAAAATCAGTTAGGTTATGTAGGTATCTAATAAAAATGAGTAATTTAAAACATTTAATTCTAAATAATTACTAAGTACTCAGTACTTTCGTAATGTATAGGTTTCAATTTAGAATTTGTTTTTTTTACCAAGTCATACATATTAACACATCACTCAATAAGTCCCGGGCCTAACTAATAAAACAACAAATTTTCTGCAAAAGGGAACTTTATTTATCAAGATACCCTACAAGAGTGATACATGCACTCCAGCGCTCTTCTAATTTTTTAATACCTTTTTCGTAGAACAATTTGTCTTTGCTCTCAAAATAGGCTTCTACTTCGGCCATCACTTCTTTATTTGAACCAAACTTCTTTCCCTGTAGCATTCTTTTAAGATCTTCAAACAGCCAGTAGTCGTTGGGGGCTAGATCTGGACTGTACGGTAGGTGGGAAAGTAATTCGAAGCGCAATTCTTTCAATTTGACCATCGTTTTCGTGGACATGTGGCACGGAGGTGAAACAGTACTTTTTTTTTTTTTTTTTGCATTTGAGGACGTTTTTTCCTTATTTTTTCATTCAGTTGATCCAATAAACGCCATGTAATATTCAATATTAATTGTCTTCCTTTCTCAAGGTAGTCAATAAACAAAATTCTATGCACATCCCAAAATACGGACGCCATAACCTTGCTAGCTGACATTTGAGTTTTTTGTCGCTTTGGACGTCTTTCACTGGCTGCTGTCCACTCAGCTGAATTCCAAAATTTTACGAGTGCACTTCATTTGGAAAGCCAGTACGCACAACAATGAAGTATTTTCTACATTATCATTTTCTAATATTCAGTTAAGCGTTTTTAAAATAAATTTTGATGTTTTGTGTCTGGGATAACCGCATCTCAATAAAACTGTAAAAAAAAAATCCTATTTATTATCTTTTTAAATTTTTTAATAGGTTTTCGCGTGCCACTGGTAAAACTGAGGTGTGCCACAATGTGGCACATGTACCGCGGGTTGGCCACCCCTGGTTTAGATCATGAAAAAGTGCTGTTATTAAGATAAATTCTTTAAAGACTTTGACAGAAAATGGCAATAGAAAGAAAGGCCTTTACCAATTTCTGTCAAAGTCTTTAAAGAATTTATCTTAATAAGCCGATTTTGTGACGTTATAGTATGTGGAGACCGATTTACTAGAAAACTAATACGGAAGTAGTAAAACATTTGCTTTTTTAGTTATTTGAAGGAGGAAGAATTAGCTAAACAGAGTACGCGAGCGCAGAAGCTCTCCAAACAAAATGACGTTTTAATCATTTAATTGATATGGGAGTTAAAGAAACGGGGAGATTAATTCAGATTTCCGCATCAACTTCACCTGAAATCTGGAATCAATGAAAGATAAATATTCTTAAAGTGGTATTGACTGACTGTAATTCTTCTTCAATGTCATTTCTAGTTAAAATTCATTCGGATAAATCCAAGTCAAACCCAAATTTATGTTAAATTTAATTTTTTAATTAAAGGGTGATAATTTTTTTAAAACTTTTCTTTTGTAATTTAAATCTTTATCGTTGTATTGGTTGAAAAGAGAGTTGTGTTGGGAAAAATTTTCATTTTTTAAATTAAATTTAACGATTGATAATAATTGAAATATACACATATAGTGTTTCATAAAATGTAATTTTAATTCAGATATTTAGTGAATTAAAATTTTTAATTAATCATAAAAGATTATTTTCAAATCAATTTCTGATATATTTGCTCTTTGTAAAATGAAACATATTCTGTAATATTACTGAAAATAACATTTTATCTCAAAAATATGCCATTTTCAAAATTTTCTTTCATAGAAGGCGAACATTTTTATAAGTTTCTTCTGATACTCTTCGGTTAGTACTAATAAAAATAAGAAACTTCAATATATTCGGTCTCTATCTTTTGATGCATACAAAAATAAATTCTTTTTCTCTTTCTAATGAAAATTTTTCTTGATTAAAAAATTACTCTCATCAAAATATTATCTTTTCTACGTTTTGTTTTCATTTCGCGAATACAGTTGCTTAGTTGCTATATACACATGATGCAACAAACAACAAGAAATTGTTTAAATCATGGGTGTCTAAACTATGACCGCTTGTGGGCCGCATTGCAAAAATAATTTTTTTTACTGGGCCGCACATAAAATATTTTTTTTTAACAAATTGAAACAAAAATTAACTCTACGTAGCTTTATTAATATATAAATTGACTTATTTTTATTATAACTTTTATAAATTTGAATGAGACATGAATAGGTACATATTTATTTTAAATTTTTAAAAGTTTCGTTTCATTTAGTTTGGATTTCATTAAGATGGAAAAAAATCAAGTTAATGATATGAATGAATTTACGTTTGTGTTGAACACAATCAAACCGATATCGGGTTCAATGGACGAAGTTGCAATTCTTAATGCATTTTCTAGATGTTTGTCAGTGATCTTTATCCTATTTTTGTTTTTTGTATGCTTCATTCTTGGAAAATAACTGTTCACAAATATAAGTACTGCCAAAAGCTGAAGTAAAACATGAATGTGAAAATGAGGATATTTATCGCGCGCGCGGTGTAGGTAATCCTTATAAAACTCCAGTATAGAAACATTCTCAAATTTTTCTTTCAGTTGAATGTCACTTTGCAGTTCTATACATTCCATTTGAAGATTTAAAGTTAATTTATTTATTCCTTGAGAAAACGGGGTAGAAAATATTTTGAAATACTCTTCGTTTTTTCGAAAATCTTGAATTGTTTTTTCAAACTCATCAATTAAATAGAAAAATAATGCAGCGTATTTTGCATATTTTGTTCATATATTTATGTATAAATTGAAATATCTTCATAATTTGCGTTTGGGCCGCACTTTAGACAAGCATGGTTTAAATCAATTCAAACCATTTAGAGTATTTTTTAAATGTTAAAAATATCCTAATTTTATAATAAAAGGACAAGAAACTATAACAGTGCATGTAAAAATCATTGATTGATCAATACTTTTAAAAATATTTTGTTATTTTTATCCTATCCTTTCTTTCAATAAAAACTCTAAAAACAAAATTTAGACGATTCAGTTTTAATCCAAAATCGTTAAGAATTTATTCACTGTTATTCCTTATGATTTTTGAAAAATTAATTCTCAAAAACTTTCTAAGGAATAATTAAATCGAATTATTTCTTACATATAAAATATCTTATTTGTTTTGCAAACGAAATGCGTTTGATTACAGTATGAAATACTGTCTACAATTGTTTTAATGAATTTTTTAAAAAAAAATATACAAACTGAAATATTTCTTTATATAATAGTGAAATGTCTTAAAAATATGGTATTATGAAATCTGAATTTTTACAAAACTCAAATTTTGTTTTATATCCCGAAGGAAATCATATTGTCAAAAATATAAAAATAATCCTAATAAAAAATATAGCTCTTACAACCGTGTAGCCTTTTCAGTATGACCTTATATTGGGTTTAATACGGCTAGACTGTGAAAGAAAAGGCGTAGTTTTCTGAAAGTAAAGCACGTTTTTATGTTGATATAACACGCGTTTAAAAATAGTTCAATTCGAAAAACGCATTCAAATCCTTTATAATGGTTATTCGAAAATAGAATCTTTTGAGTAACTTTACTCCGGTGCGTTTGAAACGGTGTCAGTTTCAGATATAGTTTCTCAATATGAGCATTTTTGTATCTGCTGTGTTTTATAGGATTGGATTAATGTAGTACTTTTCAAACATTTAACATTTGTGACCATATTTTTTGTCATAATTTTAATCACCCCCCCCCTTATACAATAACAATGCACTTTGATGCTAAAGCTACAATATGACTATAATTATAAGCCGCACAAATTATCAAGATAACTATTAAATTTTGAACATAATTTTGTATATGACGTCTATGGGAGTGGCTAGTAATTATTAATCTTATTTTTTTAATTTAGTATTGATAAATTAACTATAAATGTGTATCAGTATCGCACTAATATCAATGTATTTGATAACTATATCAGTATAAATGCATATTTTATATTTTTATTACTGTCAGAATATATTTTGTTTCGCTTCCTTCAGTAAATTAATAATTTATTTTAAATCTTTTATTATCAACTTTTTGGTATGCTCGCGCCCCTCACATAGCGTTATCACTTCCCTAGGGATGCATGCCCCACAGTTTGAGAAACGCTGGATTATTGTTAAAAAGGTTTCAAGACAGAAGAATTAGCAAGAAGAGAATTATCATAAATATTTACAAAATAAAATACATACAATATGTACGAAATAATGCGGAAAATGATAACTTGTAATTTAAGTAATTTATTTCACTTACAGATATAACAATAGTTGATCAAAAAACTATTCAAATTTGATATTCAAAAAATTTGAAATTATACGTTTTTCTATTTGTGTAGAAATCCTATATATATATATGTTAAAAAATATTGTAAATTCATAAAAATACTTAAAAAAATTTAGGAAAGTATGCTACAAGTTATAAGAATACCTTATAACTTATTTTTGTATAAGTTGATAAAAAATTAAAAAATGCATTGCTTTTTATTATTTTAAATCCTTTCATTAGGATCTCTTTTTCTTTTCTTTTTATGCGAAGTAAAATCACTAAGCAAAAAAAAAAACATCTTTTACATGTGTATCAAGAAAATTATGATAAATATTAAAAATATTTTTTGAGTAAGTAATTATTGGATACTTTTGGTTCGGGAAACATTTTTGCTTAAAATGTTTCGGCCTCATGTCTCTGACATAATGTTTAGATAGGTATTTAATAGTTCTTTAGATGTGCTAATTATCACCGTATATATATTCAAGTTCTTCCTTCTAACTTCTTATATTATTTGTTTAGTGTATAATATTGGGGACAATAATTAGACAGAGATGTCTTGTTTTAATTATGATGAATCAATTTTGTTACGTTAAAATAAATTATAGTTTAAAAAATTAAAAAATAAAGATTTTATAGTTAATCGACCTAAAAAGTAAAAAATAATTCTTAGTATAAGAATAAAATGATAAACGAGAAAATTAATGCCATTGTGGTGAAAGCGTGGGTGCTCGATATCAATTGTTATAATTCCTTACCAGTTCTATTCTGAAATGCAGAATTAGTGTAAAAATGTAGTACGAAGCACCCCACAATTTAACCACAATGACATTGATTTTCTCGTTATTTTATTCTTATACTAAGAATTATTTTTTACTTTTATATCGATTAACTAAAAAAGCGTGTTTTTTAGTTCTTTTACATAAAATTTATTTTTCACTTTTTTAGTTCGATCTACAATAAAAGCGTGACTTTTTAGTTTTTTAAATGAATCATTGATTTATTTCCGTTTTTAGAAAGACTGGGCAATTGTTTATATCAGTGGCGTAACGTACCCCACCCCCGCATTGCGGGGTTACCCAAAGCCTGACTGACACCAAGTTGCAATCTTTTGTAAGATCCGACATGGGGCCCTAATATTAAGCCTCTCTGTTAAACCTCTGGTTTATATTATGGTAAGAAATTGCTGACGCAAGCGTTTTCGCTTTAGGGTTGTAACTTAACATTTTAGTCGCTAAATCTGGAAATGGGACCTCGTTAATCCTGATGATCCTGATCATGACAATGGAACCAAATTATTAAATTCTTGTACTGTCATTAGTGTTTGACAAATGTGAAAATTTCGAATTAATATGACCTTTTAAAGTGGGTAAAAATCGAAGTTCAAAGATTTCGTTGCATACAGGTGAAGCTTATAAAAGCGTGTTAAAAAAGAAAAAATTAAAATAGAATCGCATGTGTTTAAAGACTTTAATTTAAATGTGAATAAAGTTGCCATTTTACAGATACAGTGGAAAAACATACACGCAAAAAAGAATGTAATGTAAATAACAATCACAATGCCAAAAATTGTTATAAATAATCAACCTTGAGATCCACGCTACGACGCTTTTAGTTCGAACACATGATATCGGCGAAAACTACTGTTGTTTTGAATCCGATTGCTTACCAGCTTGTGTTTTCGATTTAGAATTATAGTGTGAAAGGTTTGTAAACATTTAAATGGATTGTACCATTTACCAAAACCATCTCAATTCCAGAAAATATAAATAAATCCAAAAACACAGGTTTTTATTTAATATTCTAAAATTCCTGCGGCATGAGTATGACTTTTTTGTTGCCAACTATCCTACTGACAATATCGCGGTGATAATTTTCAACCAATAATACTGTAAGTAAACAGTACTGAAACTGCATAAGGTTGACCTTAATTGTGAAAAAATAAACAAGTTTCCGCAAATGATATTTCTTACTAAGTTGGAAAATAAGTTGAAGCAAGGAATGGTTTTGTTTGTCAGAAACAAATGCTCTTAATTTTTAAGCATCGAGTAAAATTTTACGCTTCTAATGACAAACATAATTTACTTTCTCATACTTAAAGAAAATAAATGTAATAAAATATATTGAATTACTCTCATCTTTATTAATATTTTTTTATAAATACTGTTACTAAATTTTGAATAACTGTAACACTTTATATTGTAAAAAATTGACATCTCGTGAAAATATTTAAAATGAAGTATAAAATATACTTCATTTGACCTAAACCTTATTTGACCAACTGTGACCTCAAAGTATACAGACTTATAAAATGCATATAAAGAAGGTTTTTGAACCCTTAAACATTTAAAAATGATTACTCTAACTGCCCTTAATTTAACATGTTTTTATTTTTTCCTCTTTGATCATACATATATCTTTAAAAAACCGAATTTTAAATTGTTCAGACTCGCAGAATAAGTAATATTTGAAAATACATAAATTTAAACTTTCAAAATATTTATGACGATTTTTACAATGCAGCTAAAACACAGAAAATAATCCAATCTTGAAAATTCGTTGTTACATTTTATAATAGTTTTGATGTTCAAATTACCGTAAAATCTGGCGTATAACTCGCCCCGCCGTATAACGCGTACCTATACACTTTCAAGCAGCTATTTTTATTTTTTGGGTATATTTGCAGTATAACGCCCCCCCCCCTTTTTTTACGAAGAAAAGTGAAATGTACATATGCAATGCTCTTATGTTTTGAAGTCATTTTTTTCGAAACATAATTCATAGCTTTTGAAAAAAAATAGTGTACTTCTAGAACTACAACCCTTTAAGTTCATAAGGAATGTCATTTCTTTTAAATAAACAGTATTGCGATCCACGTAGGTCTAATTTTTTTCTATGCTCTTTTTTCTTTATTTCTAAAGCTTTTATTTTTATACCCGGCGTATAACGCGCATCCGTTAATTTCGATGTTATTTTTTGCGTTAAAAGTACGCGTTATACGCGGGATTTTTTTACGGTATTTTTAATATCACGCAAGGACAGATAATACTCTCTCTTCCTTAAAAATGAGCAATTTTTCTCAAGTCATATTACAATTCAACGTTTGTTAAGACAATTTATTTTGACAAATATATATGTTTAATTAAATGTTAGAAGTTGTACGTACATACGATAGAAACATTACTACAGTCGACTTTCGCTAATTCAAACCTTCGCGATAATACGAACCTCTCGCTAATTCAAAGTATATGCTGAGCCCCTAGAAAAGCTTTTGATATTTCGAAGTAAAATAATACGTTTTGGTATACTCAATATTTCGAAATAAAATCAGTCAGAATACAACATGCGATAATTCGAAGTGATCTAATAAAACTCTCGACGGTTCAAACATTACACTGGTGTCCAAAAGTTAAGCATAAATCGTAAAATGCGAAAAACATGGAGTAAATATTCGTAAAATTATTCCAAATTTCTTGCGGATATTAATTGGGTGAAGAAGAAACATTGGGTTTATGCAAAACTTTTCAGTCGACTACGTCCTGCGCGAAACACCGGCGCATGTCGGAACGCGGAGAAACCGATTCACGCAGCATAGGCAGTTCAGACAAGTTTCGTGCAACTGCCGTGCGAAGGAACGTTGTTAACCATCAAACAAGGTGAATGATGGCACAAAGACGCCCCTTGGACATGTTTACGAAAGGAAGAATCGTTGGAATGCTGGAATCCTCACGATCACAAACCGAAGTGTCTCGAATTCTGAATGTGGACCAGTCTGTGATCTCAAGACTGGGGCAGAGGTTTCAAAGAACGGGAGATGTTACTCCCTTTTATAGTTAATCGAACTAGGTTGTAACTTAATCTTTTAGTCACCAAATCTAGAATTAGTCACCAAATTTGGAAATTGGATCTGATATTAGTCGCAAGATGCAGGATGGGATCTGAAAATGGGAAATCGTTAATCCTGATGAGGACAATGGAACAAAATTATTAAGTTATTGTATTGTCATCGGTCCTGGACAAGCGAGCAAAATTTCGAATTCATCTGACCTTTTAAAGTGGGTAAAAATCGAGTTCAAAGATTCCGTTACAAACAAGTGAAACTTATAAAAGCGTGTTAAAAATCACATCACATGAAAAAAAAATTTCAAAAATAATACTCAACATCGTTTTGCTGAAAATGCTCGAAAACATCAAAATGGATCTTACCAACAAAATGAAGAAATTCGCTTGCCCATTATTTTAGTTGTATCTAATCGTTGTTCCGTGTTTTCGTGTGTCATACTATGAATAAAATAAGTAATTTTATATAGAAATTTCTGACCAAGATAGTATATTTAAATGGTGAAGAGTATTAAATATTTTGTATAAACAGCTTTACAGATTTTAATGCATCGAATGATTCATACAAAAAAAAGTCTAAAAATTACGGTGTAGATTAAATTTTTTTGAGTCGATTTATATAATGAAACTAATATTCTTTTAAATACAGCAGAAAATTTATGGTTTCAGAGAAAAGTACTAGACTTTTTGATGAGAGTCGCAACTAGATATTACTTTATTTACTCGATCGTAATATTTCAATCCAAGTATTGATCGTTGCGGTTACTTTCAAATGACACGGTTTAAATAAGCAAAATAGGAACAGTAAGCATATAGTAATTCAGGAAGAAAACATGATCCAGATTTATGCCCTCACTGCTAACTCGAATGACGCAAATACATACCACCGTTATGAGGAATGGAATCAAGGCATGCTGGCACAGCAGACTTCAGTTTGAAGACGGCAGCAAAAGAAGAAGGGAAAAAAAGAAGAAAAAAGAAAGAAAAGTAACATTTGGCAACAGCTACTGTTGGCTAGGTGTGATTTAATAGGAGTGCTTCTTTAATTACTGACACAGGTTAAAGAGGAAAGTCTTCAGGCAATGTAATGGATTCAAAGAAACAAGCCTATAGTTCGTCTACCTTTTGTATTGAGATTCTGCCAATTCCAATCTGAAGGCTTGATCGATTGAGTGTGTGTTCGTGTTTAGAAATGGTTCGTAAGGTTTCCTTGCAGCATCAACGTTTTTACTAAAATACGAATTACATTTCAATACTGGAGAAGTGCATGTTTATTTATTCACTTAAAGCAAAATTTTATCACACTCAAAACAATTGCCATGTCTCAGCTCAAAAAGATATGACATCTTAATGTTCAAGAAAATGTTGCAATTTAGATTTGAGATAATTGCCATAAAACTATAATGCTTAAATATTTATCGCCATGATATAAATTTTTTTTCTAAATTATTATCAAATTTTTTTATTAGTTTATTAGCTAAGTGAGATAACATTTTATGAGTTATGTCAGGAGTGGGCAAATAACGGCCATCAAAGAGTTTTTTTAAAGCCAGCCAGGACAGTCAGAAAACTAAACAGACCGAAAATGTTCTCTTTTTTTTTGGGTCAACATATATCTTTGAGCTAAGTTTTTCTTGCATGAAGATCAACAAGAGTAAAAATAGATTCCAGTTAACTGTCATTAACTTACATGCTGTTATGATAACTTCACAAGAAGTAATCTCACCCCTGATTTAAAACAAAAATTGTAGAAAAGTGTGACACACACACAGGGTGCATTTGTCTCATTAAACTGATTCTAAATTAAATGGGCTTGTGTGCGTGCAGTTATAGATATAAAATTAAAACAATAAATGAAATGAATGAAATTGTAACTATTTTATTTAACTTATTGATTTTTATGGTACAATTTATACTTTTTCTGAGATGCAAAGTGTTAACTAATGACGCAATCATTTTAAAAAGGTGTGACCCACCGGTATCCTTCGATTGCACCATGTGGTCCTCGAGCCAAAATAATTGCCCACCTCTAAGTTAGGTAATTCTGGGTGCTTGATTTGTGTGTTTTGTTAACGTCACCCTTTGATGCTGCAAAAGGGCTTTCGGTAACATATTAAATAATTTTGATCCATAATGACGATGATATATCGATACATTTAAAGCGCCTCAACTTCTCTACACGATGGTTCTTCAGTGGCTAACTAATTAGTTTCTACGTTACAAGGACTGGAACATCACAACTCGAAAAACCAGAATTAGAAACATTTTCAAGCATTGATATCTAAAGTACTTGTGTGCCCTTAACCTATGATATTCTTATCTCTATGAGAATACGTTCAAAGGTAAACAAAAAAATGGTGCGTGGAATGCCACGCGATAGAAGTGAAATTTCTTTGGCGACGTTGGTCGCAAGTGCAAAAATACATCTAAATATATTAAACTGCTGGGGGAACTTATTAAATTCAAATAAAATTCAAAACTCATTTATTGTATGAAAATAATATTTTTATTCAATTTTCTACATCATCATTTCCAAGAAAAAAATAATGGGTTTGTGGTAACTGAAGTGGGATATGAAAATTCTCGATTGTAGTCGATCAAGAAAACGTGAGAAAACTGCATTAATCGTGGTTCCGTGTCTTGTTGTTCCTTCTCTAGCATCAGTGTTCATTGTCAAATTCAGTGTTCGTTTCAAAAATTCAATGAGTGGTCTTTTGAAGCAAAATTAACATTAAAGTCTCCAGTTAAGAAAATTGGCCTTTTATCATCATCGGATCCAATGATTGCAGAATCTCTAGTTAGATGTGTCTCAATAGCATTCCCATCAGCAGTCATTAAACTCGGCATTAAGAGAATATTTTGCAATGTTTTTTTCCGTGCTCGATATTCTCTCATGTACTCTGATCGAGATTTGGCAGTAGCGCTTGATGAATTTGCACTATTTTTCTGTTTTTTTTATCACTTTTTCGACTGGACTTTCTGCTAGTTTTTTTCTTTTTCTTTCACGAAACTCTTTTCCTCTTTGTGCATTTGATTTAGACATCCTGATTAGAATCAATAATAACTCAACGCAAATGAAAATTAAAAAGAGCAAATTAGCGGCCAAAAACATCACCATGTGGCCAACAATCTAAGGAAATATCTAAAAAGGTACGCTTTTGCTGCAAGAGCTATTTTGTCTACACCGTAACGTAAACATTGCAACACATATAACCATCGACAGATGTTCCCTGGTCTGGTGAGAAGGGGGGGGGGAGTCGACCAATTGGAAAGGCGGGCTATCATCCAACTTTTTCATGGATATGACGCAAGTCACAGGGTGTCCCCCGCTCTCATTTCCTCCCGCTCGCTATTTCACCATTGCGACAATTTGGGGGGGGGGTGGCGGGGGAAATCATTACTTCCGTTCGCTTTCTCCCTGTTACGCAAAACTGGGTAAATTTTCCATTCACTCCGTGAACAAAGAAGTTTCACTTCAGTAACAAGCAACAGCGGTGAAGACAAAAGAAGTTAGTGCAAAAGAAGACATTGTACAATATTTGGTCATCATTATGATTTTTTTTTTTTTTTTGCTCAATACTCATTTCTACGTTACAAATACAGTAAAATTTAAACATGGAAGTTGTCTATTTATAGTAATTTCCGTAGGAAAAGAAAGTGGCATAATTTATAGAAACAATACTAAAGAAGATTAAATTTTAAGAAAAAAGATGGCTACTAATTATTTAGAACACTGGTTCTCAAACTGAAATATTATTAATTTTACGAAGGTACAAACGCACGCGCATCTCAGGAAAAAAAAGCGGAGCTACCCTGAACAAATTTTTGGATACAATTAAGAACACATACTACTTTGAGATACACATCACATTTTATAATATTCCAATCCAAGAAAATGACAACAAATAAAGTTCGATAATCTCTCATTTATGTGACATTGCTACTACAATTTTTCAATAAATATATTTACTTTAGATATAAGACATGTGTACGAGGGCAATTCGTAAAGTAACCTCCGAATCACTGTTTCCCCTTCTGTTCTAGTATGTTTTTTAACATACTAGGACAGAGGGAGGGGATTTATTTACATTATCAAAGGTATAACTCTCCTCTATTTTTCAACAAAGTCTTCCCGATTATTCAAGCACTTTTTGTACCGTTTTACCTATTTACCAATTCCTTCTGTATAAAAAGCGGTCTCCTGCAATTTATACCAATGTGTCACGGCGTTTTTAAGTTCCCCTTCATCAGCGAAATGCTGTACCCTAAGCCACTTCTTTATTGCAGTGATTAGATGGTAATCGGGTGAGATCAGCACACAGACAGCGTCCATTTCGTGATTCTTCATGGATGTTTGTTCTTCCGTCCTTGAAAAAGCGTATCCATTGCCGCACTATACCTTCGCTCATAATGTTTGGCCCATATACGGCACACAATTCTGCTGCTGACAGTTTTTTTTGGGGGGGGGGGTCCAAAGAAATCTTATCACTTCTCGCACCTCACATTTCGTGGGATTTTCTATGGTGGCACGCATTTTGTCACGTTATAAATAGCAAACTCTTGACCCTACGACACTCTCATTCGCCGACTGGGAGCTTACTGAAACAGAGATTGCTCGTGCATTCGAATGAGGGTGTTCCGAACCGTACTTCCAGCGCCACGCCGAAACGATGGTTAGTTTCCGAATTGCACTAAACACTAATGTGTGGGTTTTTTTAAAATGAGGTATATAGATATTTTCTTTCTTTTCGGTTGTATGTGGAATTAAAGGTATATTTTTGATGTACTTCTACTGAGCTTTATAACTGGGAAATCTTCAGATCAAATTGCAGAGAATGACACCTGAGCTAGTCAAAGTCATGGATTCGTGGTTGGGTGTATTGAGGTCGATCCTAGTATCGCTGAAGACCTGATATGCAGAGGGGGCCGATACACGGTAAATATGCCGTGGCATAAACGTTCTCCCGTTGGTGTGGAAGTTAGGAGAAGAGGTGCCACTCATGTATCGTCCTCGTCTCTTGACCATGGTTCAAAATTACGAGGTCCACCGCCAATAGCCATCCTGCAGCTTTATAGTGCGACATTAATATAACACTGACTTATTCCCCCTTTACGACTTGGTTAGTGATTTAATAAGGATATACACCCGTGAAAGAGCCAAAACATTATGCACTCCTACTCAATAACACGTTAGGCCACCTTAAACCTGAAAAACAGTGGGAAATTTCCTTCGTATGGATGCCACAAGTTCTTAGTAGATGACTGGACAGTTTGTTCCAAATATCTAAGCAGCAGTAGCGCAAAGTCCCAAATATTCCGACATGAAGATTTTTGATCCCTGAGCTACCTGCCTATGAAAGCTCAAATATGCTGCGTTGGATTAAGATACGGCAAGTTAAGTTACCAGAACACTAACTAAAATTCATCATTATGCTCTTCGAACCACTGCAACTCAGTTCCAGCTTTGTGACATGAGCCATTGTGCTGGTAGAAGATTCCGTTTCCAGCAGAAAAAAAGACACTTTCTAAGAGTGTAACTGATCTGCAGCTACGTTCAGGTAGTCCACAGCTTTCACTGTTTGTTCTACCACAACTAAGGATCCCAAAGCCTCCCAGAAAACGTATTTCAAAGCATAATATTTCCTACACCTGCCTGCTGTACATGGGCGGAGTCACTGTTCGCCTGGAAGACTGCCCCCTGACACGACCATCGACATGATGAATGAGAAATAGTTTTTCACACATACAACCAGGTAATTCTCTTTCACTTGGGTCAGTGTAGACACTAAGCTGTTGGACCTCCACGCGTCATCAAACAAAAAGGACGTCGGAGACTATCCAGCTAGCATAAGGTGTTGTTTCGCTATAATTTTTCCACTTTGCATAAATACTAGCAACAAAAAATCACGAACAAATCACCAGTCATACAGATTCGGAGATACTCATTTCGAGTGTTCAGAATGTTACAATCTGCCCTCTATCAAATTCGCTCAGTGCAGCCGCCTTTCCCATCGCTCGCAAAATAAAATGCAAGAATCATTCTTTACCTTCTCCAGCAACAGCTAAACACCATTTCCACTTAATCACGTGCCATTCACGTCATCAAGGTGAGTTCATTAAAAAATGTTGGAGTGCTTAGAAGGTTTTGGCTCGTAAGTGTATATGCATATATGTACTTATATGCACAAAGGTGTATGATGAAGTTTCATTTATCCCTAAGTAATGACCGAGATATCCAAATAAAATTTATTCTGCGCATTGATTTATTGACCCATGTGTACATAATATTGTAATTTACAGCTAATAATGCTGATTTGTTTCGTTTTAGGGAGCCATTGATTGAAATTCCAGCAATATGGAGAAGCAGAAGCTCATAGTGAGATTAACTTTCTTCATTTGAAATGTTACGATTGCCGGAAAATATGACTGCTTATGGGTTGGATGCTTAGTCATATGAGACTGTTGTGAGATGAAAAGGGAGGGTGGAAAATCTCATAGACGATTCAAGGACAAGGCCATCACTTATGGATGATGCTGCCACAAAGAAGAAAGTGTGAAATTTTATCCTATTAGACCAAAAAACAGCCATCCAAATGATCTTAAATGATACTGATCTCAATAATGGCAGGGAATGGAAACTTATTCATGATAAACTGCACATGTCGATCGAAGGTGTCAGCAGTCTGGATATTAAGTTTGTTGACTCTTTTTCAGGAGCACGATCTGTGATGGCGTGACTGGTCAAGGGAGATGCTGAATCATTTGTAACAAGATGAAGATGACTTTTTTGGTCTCCTGGTAACAATGGATGGATATTGTTCCCCTCGATACGATCCGGAGACCAGAGGTGAGTAAAGAATAGAAATACAGGAGACTCTCCTCCTTTCAAGAAAGCTGAGGTGTAATAGACTTGTTGGGAAGGTTATACTGTCTAATTCTTAGAACTGTGATAGAGTCCTCTTAGTAGACTATCTAGGAAAGAGTCAAACCATCATCAGTGCTTATTACTACATACTGGTGAAAAAAATTGTGTGGTATTCTGATAAAAAAAGATCGTGGTATAATCATCAAAAACTGCCATTTTCTTGTCGACAATATATTTGCTCACTTATCTAGAGGAGTTGTTGGGGAATCATAAAGGTGTGGTTTTGAAATGTTACCACATCCACCCTATTCTCTCAATCTCGAACCCAGCGACTTTTTCTTATTTTGAGAACTAAATAAGCCATTGCATGGTTGGCGAATACAACTAAAGTAATTCAAGAGATTTTACAACCATAATCGACTCAATTTGTTGAGTTCTACATTGTCAATTCTCGAAAGGTAAAATACATCTAGGGAGAATTGTATAACACTGGATGGCAACGCTAGTTTTAAGAACTAATAAAAACTAGATTTGTATTTGATATTTTCAGTAATACTTTCGTACACTCATGTACACTCTAGTTTGATGCTAATTAAACTACACTGCTAGCCACCGTAAATGCAACACCAAGAAAGACAAGAGATAGCACAACAAAATTTATTTTGTAGATAACATGTTGACCAATTATCAAATGATTAAATTTATAGACTTCTGTGAAGTGTGGTTCCTGCCAGAATCAGTAGCCAGAGCAGCCGCCATTGTTGGAGATCACCACTGCCACATGCCTCGGCATTCATTCAAAGAGACTTTGGATGTGTGCTTGGGTACATCAGGCCAAGCATCTTCCACACGTTGCCAAAGTTGATCGGGTGTGGCAGCTGGGGGTGCAATCTGGGGCAATCGTTGAGCAACCATGGACCACATGTTTTCTATCAGCGAAAGATCCTGAGAGCGAGCCGGCCAGGGAAGCAATTCAATCTGGTGATTGAAAAAGAACCTTTGGATAATGCGTGCCGCGTGTGGTCGTGCATTATCCTGTTGAAATATGGCTGTGGCCAAGCCCTGAAGGTTGTAACGGGGCTATTCGCGAGATTTTCTAACTAATCCTCTTGGGAAACTTTGGGGCTAGCATTTATACTAATTCACAGCCTTTCAGGACAAACACGAGATAGATATGTGTTAATTAGTTCGACTATATAAAGTCTATATATATATAGGTTTTGTAGATGTAAAGAGGAGAAGGAGCCGCGAAGCTGTCAAGTAAGTTGAATATTGGAGAATTACTTCACGAAATTAGCGCGCGTTTAAAAGGTGTAATTTATGAGAGTAAATTATTAGATTGAAGATTTAAGATAGTAGATTCAGTACCGGCCTGAGGTTAGTTAGTGATCGTTCTCCTTGTCCATTTCTGGTAGTCGGGTTTACTTAGAATTGAGTATTAGGATTAATCGACGTTTTAGGAATCACTCCTAGGTTTCTTCTTATAGTTAAATTTTTGATTGTTTAAGTGTTTGTCAGAACTTGAATAAATATATTTGTTATTATGGCGTTTGTTGGTGTTGCTATGTTTCCTCCCACATTTAGAGACGCGCCGGGTGGAGTGAGGGGGGTCCCAGGTAGGACCCCGCCACCACAAGGTTAGGAAGGACAACTGGCTCCAACACCTCGATATAGCTCTGGCTGTTTAAAGTACCGGCAATGCGTACTAGAGTAATGCGAGAGTGATATCCAATACCGCCCCATACCATAATACCTGGTGCATAACAGCATCCTCTCTCCATAGTGTCTCCAGACTCGAATCCGACCATCGTGTTGCAGACAGATGCGCGACTCGTCCGTAAAGACAACTTCATTCCATTCTGCCGCCCACATCCTTCTTTCATCACACCATTGGCGGCGGAGACGTCTGTGGTTCTGCGTCAAGGGTAGACCAAGCAATGGATGTCTTGCGGACAGACCACTCTGCTGTAAACGGCGTCGAATGGTACGCGCAGACACTGAATGATGCGTTACAGACTCAATGTACTGTGCTATGGTTCGTGATGTGACTGAACGATCCGTCACTGCCATGAGCACAATTTGCCTGTCCTCACGTGAAGTGGTGCACTGAGGTGGATGCGATCGACCACGTCGGTCCGTCGTACCCTCCTGCATCCAACGGTCACATATCCGCATTACAGTTGTTTGGTTTCGTCCAACACGACTACCGATTTCCCTGAAAGATAATCCACAATCTCGGTAGGCCACTATCCTTCCTCTGTCGAACTCGGATACTTGATCAAAAGCTGATCGCTGTTTTCTACGAGACATAACTGATCGTTTTTTGAAAAAACCACAACAAAAAAACACAATTGCCGAACTTGAAATCGTCAAAATCTCCAAGCCTTAAAGAGCGCTTTGAGGTGGAGCCACAGGCGTGAGTGATGTGTGTCTGTGCTGAAATTCTAATCATTTGCATATCTCACCTCCGCTAATGCATGTTGTAAATTTCATGTTATTTGCGTGCTTCCTTCAGGGTGTTGCATTTACGGTGGCCAGCAGTGTATATTGATTAACGTTAATGAAAAATAATCGCTTATTAACTTCTTTAAATGATCATATTTTAATGAAATACTCTATACATTTTTTTTATAAAATAGAGCAATTGTTTCCTTAATTAATACAGCAAGTTTCAGATATTCTAATGTTAAATTCGCATTTTTTAAAACAATAATTACAATTAGCAACAAATTCTGAATAAAATGTGATTTTACACACCTTTAAAACAGATATTTACATCTAAAACAAGGAAAAAAATTAACAAGTAAACCAGTAAACTTAATAAGTTTAAACTATAAAACTGATTTCATTATTTAACATTAAAAAGAATTTCTCTTTGAATTGAAATACAGATTTTTCACTATTGTCTTATGTTTGTAATTCAAAAATTTATTTTTCACATACTTTTCCTTTTCATGCACTATTTAATTTCAAATGAAATTTTATCGAAATTACGAAAGTTATTCAAATTAAACTCACTGTCCTGCGACGAAACATGCTTTCGAAACTGAAAACCAATTTGTTTCAGATGTTTAAAAATTTTGAAAAAAAAAACAATGCAAAGTAATAACATTTAGCTATTAATTTTTTAGTATCCACTTCTTAGTCAATTGACCGAGGTTTAAATTACGAAGTCCATCACAAATAGCTCTCGCGTTTCTGTAGAGAGCGACGAAAAATCGAAAATGAAATCAACGTAATTTCTTACACCAAATGAGAAGTTAAAAATATAACTACATTACTTAGTATGCGTCAGACGCGATTCGGGTTTAAAAAAAAAATCTTAAAATTTTAAAGCTGTAAACTCTTTTAAAATTCAGTACATCAATGTAATAAAAGTCAACTCAAAGCCAGAATACCGAGAGAATCAAATTTAAGCAAATGAGAAAAAATATCCCTGATAGATCAACCCACAGGCGTAATGCAATCAGGAAGCGTTCATTAGTATCCCCAGTTCAGACAAACAGGTTTCATAAAAGCGTTTCTTAGAACCCTTTCACTCCAACGACCCCTGTCCCAGAGCACGGAGTAAACACGTGATCAACCCCTATTTGCTCCAAGAAGTACACTGTCGTTTCAAACATTAGTCACGAGTTGTGAGATCATCGCTCTTTAAAAAGCTCTTTTTTGCATCTTTTGATTTTGCTTTCTCTTCTTTTTGCTATCACATTGCTTTAGCAGATCATGCACTTTGTTGCTGGCGTTCCGAATGTGCGTCACAACTACAACAAAGGTGTTTATCCGACCGTAACAAAGCTCAAAAGTTTCAGTTTTCTTAAGTATTAGATTGTATTATAAAGTTGGATTCTTATTATAATGATACTTGTTAACACGTCTATTTCTTTTTTCTGTTGTTTTTCTGTTCGAGATTATTATCGCGAGAGTAAAATAACAGCGTGTTCGTGAGAAACTAAACTTCTCGTCTGCATTTTATATAAAAATGTTCAGTAAAATTTATGTGTGTGTGTGTTGCATTTTTTAAAAAATAATATCTATTTTCTCTCTTATATGAGATATTTTAAAAATTCTGAAAGAATTGCCTCTCTCTTGCAATCTTAAATTAAAAAATTGGCAGTTCTAGAAATTGCCGATAGAAGTGAAAAACTGTTATGTTTTGTCAATTTTTACCCATTTTTTTCGCATTTTAGTAATAATAGTTTCTTTTTCTCTTCTTAATTTTAGCATATTTTTCTTAAAATGTACTAAACAAATCTAACAACCACAAAAAAAAAATCCTCATATATTCATTTGTTTTTTTTAAAAAAAAGTCGGATACCTTAACATGTGAATGTCGTTCCTATAGATAATAATCATATTTCAATGGACGGTAATGCTCGGCCACATCAAGGTATACTTGTTGACGTATACCTTCTTGAACGAGCGCGAAGCGAGTGGAGCCATTTTGTTCGCCTTATTTAAATCTGAAGCAGAACCTTTGGGACTGTCTTGACAAAGCAGTTGCTGCACGAAATACCTCTCTCCCCCCATAGTAACTTATAAAAGCTGCAACAGGTATGATCGTGTATGATCTTCCATAGAGATTTATGTATCTGATAAATTAATCTTATTAGTGAAAACTCGTTGCCAATCATTACATTAAGGCTATTAAAGATACATTTCTCCTAAAATTCCAAATTTTTATAAGAAATTTTTAAAATATTTTTCAATTTATAATAATTTGTCCCAAAGAATGGTCGTTTTTTAAAAACCTGTTTTTATTTAACTAATAAATCATTAATTAAGATCTTTAAATATGATATGAACTAAATGTAAATGCATAAATGCTATGTTATTGAATTTGACTGCATTTTCATTTAAAGTCAGCTTCAAAAAACTTTTTATCTTAATTTCTGGAAACTCGTGAATGTTTTTTTAAAGAATATTTTTCATTGTTTATTTTTCTTTTATTATTTATTTAAAAAAAGAGAACAAGTTTTTTTAGCAACACAATGGAGGTTCAGCAATATTAAAAAATAAAGAAAGAAAGAAGCGTATTAAAACGAAGTTATCAAAATTATCGGTTAAGCTTTATAATTTTTACGAATTGTTAACTGTTAAATAAGCCATTATTTAATAAATATTTTAATACATTGTACATTGTGAATAAGGGAAAATGGATTCGAGACATTAACAGGGTTCTTCTTCTTTCACAAGAAAAAATATGAACATTCAGCTGTAAATAGAATCCTAATTCTAATTTATCCAAGATGATGAGATGGTTTTAACTTACCGTAGTTAATATCCTACGATGGAGTTATTAAATATAATATTCCACATAATTTAGAATAAGAATAGGTGTAAATTAATATCTGGCTACTCTTAAGGTTATCGCTGACGTCATACTTTTGAACTGCTATCAAGTAATGAGGTTGATATCTTAGCTCGGGGGTCGGCAATCTGTCGGAAAAGGAGAGCCAATTTGTAAATGAAATGAAATAATTAAATTATGGGCGAGCCATTTTCATGCACATACGCTTTGCGTAGGACGAGGTCTCTGGTAGCTGTCCGTGACGGTGATACTGTCCCCTGTTCCAATCAATAATTTTAAAAACATTTTAATAAAATTTTTGCCCGAAGTAACATTTTACATTTTTTTCAAAAACTAAGAATCGGGGAATGTCTTTTTTTCTTTCTGTGGCCTAACTCAAGAACAAACGATTGTAAAAATTTCAAAATGTTGTGAATTTAACTTACAAGTTTCGTGAAAAAATAGCCCGTATAGATTAATAGCGTAAATACTTGATTCTGTAATTTTCCAATTACGCTAATAAATCAAATTGATCTGGGTTGTTTTTGCAAGCAAAAGTCATTTAATATTCTTTTAAATACCTCAATTTCCCCTTAAGCTTATCATTAAATATGTAATATGTTTTTTTATCACTTCTGTTGGGAGTTTGAAATGTATCTCTTGCCCATTTCTGTGTGCCCCGAACACATTTACGCAAAGATGTAAGCGTTGCTTGTAGAACTAATCGTAATATTGTCTCTAATCCTTAGTAAGTTTTTAACGGAAAGCAGTTTAATACAGAAATAACTATCTCAATCCAGCTAAATGTTTAAATGAACGAGGGGTGATCAGAAGAAAAAGGTTACAAGTGGAATAAAGAAATATTTATTAACAATAGACACGTCAAATACAAAAGGGAATTAAGAGGCACACATGCAATCACATTTCGACATAATCCCCAAGTCTATTTAGGTATCAGAACGCATAACTAATTTGTTTAACTCATCTTGGTAGGAATCAGGTCCCTGTCCATTGAACCAGGTGTCGGCGGATCTTTTTACAGCACTGTCTTGGAATATCGCAGCACATCAGAAACGATATGTTGCACGCTACCAGAGCTCAGACCCAACTCTGACGAGATTTCAGAGTTACCCGTTGATTATTTTGAATCACTTCTTCAATTCGTGCCGTGTTGATTTCTGCCGTTGAAGAACTTGGCCGTTCGCTCCCTGCCATATTGCGGTCTTCGACATCCTGTCTGGCTGGTTGAAAAGAGTGACACCATTTCGCTACATGTTGTCTACTCATTGCTTCTTCACCATAAACTTCCACGATTTGACTGTGAATGTCAGATGCGGACACATTCTTTGCCCATAAAAATCGAATCACGGGTCGTACTTCCAAACGAGACCAATTTCCTAAGCGTCTTGCCATTTCAATCGTCCTGAACCGTCTGGGAACTTTCACTACCTACCAGCAAACCAGCTGTATGACAAGTAGCACCATTTGCCTCTACTTTGGGGAAACAAAATCTCTCCACAATATGTAGTTTTCAAATGCTGCGGCTTGTAATCTTTTTTTCTGATCATCCCTCATATGTGCAAGTATAGGTAATTTATTTCAAGAAATAATTATATAGGAAAAAAAGAGAAAGAAATACTTTTTAGAAGGTATAATTATTTTTTTTATTAATACAAAGAGGCAGAAGACTTAAGAGCAGCTAATATCTATGCAAAGAGCCAAACACAGCTAACGAGCCGCAGTTACCAATCCTCTCTCTGCCTTAATTCTTTCTACTACCTTTAATAAACACAACGTACGGACTTTTAGGTTAAGTTCCTTCTAAAGATTGGCTGTTGATTTTAACTGGTATCTTAATATTCGGCTTTCTAGACTTTAGAGAAATCAAGATTCAAACCTGTACCATCAGCCATCATGAAAATCACAAACTTAACAACTGCAACTTTTTTTCTTACATTTAACATAGAATGCATAGAATTTAATTCTTATGTAGGAATTTACTCTTTGTGTCTTTCTGTGTTCTAAAATTAGATGCACGAGCTAAAAGCTGACACAGAGCTATTTCACAAAATTATTTTTCTATCATAAATGTTTTTATTCGTCGAACTTTACGAACAACATGTCAAAATTAAGATAAATTACTAATACTACTGTTTTTTGTTTTGCAACATGACCTTTCTGTCGTTCGTGTATTTCATGAACAGAATAATCTGAATTCTTAGAATCATAAAATTCTACCACAGTTATTATTATACTTTATACATTCGTTATACACGTGAATAAACATTTAGGGGAAGAAAATCACGCGTTTCTTTGCCAATCAAACTATTTTCATATCATAAAAGGAATTCCTTTATTAATTCTTATACTGTGCATTACCATGCTGCCATTGGATTATAGTATGGTTGATTTACAACATAAAGTAAATTTGTAAAATCATAAAGTTCTAGCATAACTATTAATCTGTTTTATATGGTTTGTGGTTATCCACGTGAGCAAATATTCTAAAAGAAGTTACGCAGTTCTTTGCGAACCAAAATACTTTCATATTATGATAGGAATTCCTTTACTAATCTTAGTCGATTAATCTACATACTATTACTATAAAAACAAGAAGATAAAAGTATCTTCAGCTTAAGGTATATAAACGGCTACTTGCGACACCTTTTTTTTTTAAATGGAGATATGAGGATTTATTTATATATTTTATTGTTATTTTTAGATTTGTTGAGTACATTTTAAGAAAAATATACTAAAATTAAGAAGAGAAAAAGAATAATAATAAATGGGGGAAAATGGGTAAAAATTTACAAAAAATAGCATAAACGCGGCCTACTCTGTACCAAAAGTTTATGAGCAAATTTTCAATTTTTCAATTCTGATATGTTGTTATATTATTCGTTTTTGAAATGACTTTTAGGATAAGAGATTACTTTAATTTTTACAGAAACTAGAGCATTTTTTCTTAGTTATTATATGAAATTGCTTAAAAAAACAGTGATTATATTAACATAAGGGATTGTAAATTTTGTAATAAAACAGTGATGAATAAATCTGATGGTTAAAACACTTCTACTATTTTACAGAACATACACAAAAAATTTCAGTTAATTGTTTTCAAAACTTTTTGAGCAATCGCTGTCCCCGTTTGAGCATTTTAAAAAAAAACATATTACGAGTAAAACGCGTTTTAAAGTATATCTTGCTTAAAGTAATGCCATCTGCTTTTACTAAAACACTTGTAGTTTTTGTTCTAGTGAACGGAAAATAATAAACGTGGTATTTTTATAAAGCTAATAAGATGGCCAAAAAATAAAACCATAAAAAAATTTGTCAATTTTCGGCAAAATTCACAATTTTAGGGCAGTCGTATACTTTAATCCATTCCATACATCTCTGATAATACTGAAACATCTTAATTTGTAAAATAATTAAAAAGCTATTATAACCAAATAAACTGAAAAAATTCAATGTGATATTTCATGCTTTTGTTTGAATTATTAATTCGAATAACTTTTTTTGATAGAATTGTTGTATTAACAGAAGTTTACTAAACCGGATTTCTGCAAATTTTCAAACACATCAGCTGGTCTTAATACATTAATAATTCAACCATGTAACGATGAAAATTGTATTGATAACTGACGATTTTTAGATTTTTACAGTGTGTCACGAAGTTAAATTTGCCTTCAGTCTTAAATTTTTAAATGTAATGTTAATCCAACGCAACTCATAATAACATGTTGCAAATTCATTTACTCATAATAAAATACTGATAAAAGAGTTTAAAAAAGAAGTTTATTTTTTCTCCAGTACACACCAATGTTATTTTTTAAATTTATCAAAAATGTAAAATCGAAGCAGTAAAATAATTTAAAAATAATGTTAGTTACCTGTATAAAAATAAGCATATTACAAGCATACAGGGTCCGCATATTAACCTCCCCTGTTTCAAAAGACAGTTACAAACAAGTCAATCAAGATACAGAGAAAAGTCTTCTGTTGGTGAACAACAAATACGATGCCATTTTACATTAATTGGTTTTAAAAATTATGTCCGATAAGGCGTAGATATGACATTGATGATACATTGAACGAAGTCTTTCCCGAAAGTTCTTCAGAACATTCCCCCTGACGCTGTTTTGATTTCGTCTGATGAGGCCCACTTTCACTTGTCAGACACGATGAACAGGCCCGCTTTTCCGCTTAGGCACGCTAAGCACATGCCCAGGGCGCAAAAGATTGGAGGGAGGAAAAAAAAGAGAAAAAATTAAAATTACAGAGAACGTACAACCACCCCGAATTTATTAAAAAGTCAATATTCTCTTTTATTTTTATAACTACACTGCTGGCCACCGTACATACAACACCAAGAAAGACATGTTGACCAAGTATCAAATGATTAAATTTATAGACTTTTGTGAAGTGTGGTTCCTGCTAGAATCAGTAGCCAGAGCAGCCGCCATTGTTGGAGATCACCACTGCCACACGCCTCGGCATTTACAATTTCACAAGGGTTTTAGGACTTCATCTCGATACCGGACAACCGTCACAGAACCCCGTTTAAAGATGTGCAGGTCGGTGCGGTATCCTAATGAAATCCCTACCCACACCATAATGCTTCCGCCTCGGAATGCGTGATGTTCGGTGATGTTTTGGGGCTGATTGCGTGTCCCTTGTTTACGCCATATCCTTATACGCTTGTCATCTGGCTCCAGAGCAAATCTTGACTCATCAGTAAACATGAAATTGCCCCAGTCAGACACAGTCCAATTGCCATATTCCCGGCACCACTTTAATCGTGCTCCTCTGGATTGAACGAACAGAGGAACACAAACTCGAGGTACAAGGGCATACAGTCCATTTATATGTAATCTTCGGCGTACAGTAGCTGCAGATACAACCTTACCAATGGACGCTGTAACCATAGATATCACATGTGTGGAGGTCGCTCTGCGATTCCGCTTGGCTACAATAGCAATATATTGATCTCCGGTGGGGTTTGATCCTACGGGCCTTCGGACAGCTGTCTGTGTGGTTTGGAATTGTTTCCATAAACGTGAAATTACAGAATGATGAACGCCGAAGAAAAGAGCAACATCTTTGATCGACTGTCCTGCTTGAATGCGCCCCACAGCACGCCAGCTCTCAGAATCTTCCATTCGTTTTGTGGAAGTCATAGAAACACGTATGTCTTGAAAACAAATTGTACGAAAGTTTTAAACACCTTCTATTAGCACTTACAATCAACTTCTGTAACACTTCATTAATCTGGCTTCTTATAAGACTGCCCTTTTTGCATATTTTTTGACATTAAAGCACGATTGGCAGTTACCTAACATATTTGCATGCTTCCATCTACCTCTGCAGCGAATTGCATCCTCTTCAATTCTGACTGGCTTCCGGGAATTAGCATTTTCCTCTCCGTACTTAACTTTTGGAAGTGAGTGTATAAGAGGGATTGGCTCCTCTATTCAAAATCGAAAGGCCAGGTACTTTGTTTCTATTGCCTTCTCCTTTAGCTTGAGGGAAAACGTGGAGTTTTAGCAACTGGCTGTAATGAGTGGAAGAATTCTTTCGCGCTTATTTCGCAGCATGAGAGGTCAGACGACAATAAGGCAAATATATTGACTTTTTTTGTGAAGAAAAGAGGCCAACACAGTCCAGAATGCAGTCCAAAGTCAATATGACAAAGAGGTGAAGTATTGGCGAGATCTCTTTACCAGATTTGTCTCTGTTGGGAAATTTTTTGTCGGCAAGAGGCTTTCCATTCAGGGGCGATGACAAGCAACTTGAATCTACAACAAACGGAGTTTTCTTGGGATGCCTTGAACTCTTAAGTGAGTTTGATCCGTTTCTTTCCCAACATATAACAAAATATGGCCACAAAGGTAAAGGGAGTACACCTTATTTGTCATCTGACATTTGAAGGAAATTCATAGACGTGATGGGAAAAAGAGTCTTGCAAGAAATCTTAAAAGAGATCAAACTCACACGTTACTTTCCCCTCATTATTGACTCTACACCCGATGCTTCAAACACCGACCAGTTGGCTGTAGCACTTTGATACGTTTCTGTCAGAAAAGCCTGTGCCAATGAACGCCTTGTACGAGTGTTATAAGACGTCTCTCATAAAGCTAAAGGTATGAAAGAAGCAACCCTCAACTTGCTTGAAGAACTTAAACTAGATTTGAAAACAGTCGTGGCAAAAGTTACGACAGTGCTTTAAAGATGTCAGGAGTGTACTCAAGTCTTCAGTCGAGAATACGAGAAAAAAATGTTTTAGCTGAGTTCGTACCATGTGCAGCTCATTCCTTAAACTTAGCTGGTTGTTTTGTTGCGGAAAAAGCATGCTCTTAAGCTATTGTATTCTTTTCTTAGTTATTTTCGACATCTACTCATAGATGGAATGTATTAAGAGATTATGTGCGAAGAAGCAATGAACAAAAGTTGGAAACATAACTAAGATTTCTTAAGTTGAAATCGTTGAATGAAACTAGATGGCCTGCAAGGGCAGATGCTCTCAGAGCTCAAGTTACAAGTAGTAACGAAATCAAGAACGCCCTTGAAGATTTAATTGAAGACAATATTCAGATACCTGACACAGCTGAAAGATTCAGCCAAGCACTAGAAAGTTTTAAGACTACTTTATTAAAGGTGATAAGGGAAAAATCTTGCAAAGGAGCGCAACTATGAAAAAATCAGAAAAAAGAAATTTTTTTCAGATGAGAAAAAAGACCCAGATTTTGAGAGAATGTCTCCAAGAAAGAGATTTCGAGCTGGAGTTTTCTTACCAATTATTGACAATCTTGTGGTGCCATTAAACAAAAGAAAAGATTGCTATAAAGTTCTCAACATTAGATTCGAGATATTCAGAAATCTTCATGAAAAGGAGCAAGAAAGAGTCCCCAAACAGGCGAAATACTTGGCTCAAAGCTATTCAACAATTATGCAATTTATGCAAGAGTATCAACATTTCAAAATGTATATGAAGGTGGAAAAAATAACAAGAGGAATCCCACATCAGAAAAAAATTTTAAGTACTCTTCAAAATTTAGAAGTCGCAATGAAGATTTACTTGACTCTTCCTGTGACAAACTGTACAGCAGAGAGAAGTTTTTCTACCCACATGAGAATTAAGACGAACATGAGAACTACTATGGAAAATGAAAAGCTTAATAATTAAATGTTGCTATCCACTCAAAATGATATAACAATGGGTTGACAATGATTATAATGATATCATTAAGGTTTTTTCAATGATGAAAGCTCGAAAAAACCCCTTGTTGCACTAGTACAATGACTGTGACTCAACTGTCAGGATGTCTAAAGAGCTAAAAAGTAGATAATTAATAAGTTCATACAATAATATATACTCTACACTGTAATTTCATACGATTTTATTAATTTACAGTACTTATTTTCAAAAGGATGGGGGGGGGGGAGGTCCGTGATGCCAAAAGGTAAAAAATGAACCAGAGTGACCAAACCACGTCACTCTCTTTTCTTACGGCTACCAGTTTCCAGTCCGGGACACGGTGGGTCCCTAGGCAGTAGATAATGGAAGGACTCTCCATTAAGAAGTCAAAGAAAGAGAAAAAGAGTTAAGGGAAAATCCCTCCCAAACCAAAACTGGCAAAATAAGGGAGGAAGGGGGCTGGAAATAGGGGAAGGGGGAGCAGCAATTTGAAGTGCCTAGGGCACCAGGGAGGTTAAAAAGGGCCCTGACTGTGAATAAACAAAATTTTCTCTATTGGGCAGCAGAAAACCATCAAGTGTACAAACATCGTCCTACAATCCTGCAAGCAAAAAACTAAAGGAGGTATATAATCACCCAGGCAGTTGCTGCCATTCCAGCGGAAATTACACCAAGGAATATGGACAACTTTCCGGAAAGACTTCGTCAATGTATCACCATTGTAGGACAGCATTTAGCGGACATAATTTTTAAAACCAATTAATGTAAAATGACATCGTATTTGTTGTTCACCAATAAAAGACTTTTCTCTGTATCTTGTTTTATTTGTTTGTAACTGCTATTTGAAGCAGGGGAGGTTTTTATGCTAGACCCTGTATTAAACACAATTATTGTATCAGATCAATTATACTGAAAATGAAAGAAAGTATCATACATGAAAGAATATTTAATAAACAGAAAAAAGGCCCTAACTTGCATTTTTAAAGCTTAAATTTATATTAAAAATAATAAAAGTACATTTACATGAGTGTATATGTTATGGGGGGGGGGGGATCTCAATTCGAACAATATTAAATTTTTGTAATACTTAAGTACAAAATATGTTGAATCTTATTTTATTCCCTCATATTTTTTATATATTTATTATTAATGCCAAACTGGGCTTTCACAAATTATTTGTTTCACTTCTATAACATTCAGAAAATTTTACTAATGATTTTCCTTCATTATAGGTTCCAAATTCATTAATTAAATTTCTTGAAAACTTTAAATATATTTTAATAAGAATTTAAATTTAGAAATTTTGTCTTTCTTATAAGATGCCTTCTCCCCCAGCATTTTTATGAACTAAATATTGGAACTATATACATAAATATTATATACTGCATTATTAAAAGTCAAATAAAAATACAATACTGATCTTATGAAGAATCCTTATTTCATTTTCTATGGAAAGATAATTTTAGTGAGTAAATTCATGTATCATTTCATAAAAGTATATGGATTTTCTCATTACTTTTACAAGAATGATTAAATGTGGATTTCCACTTTTGATACACTCATTCCTACAAACATCTACCCTTGTTTCACATCAGGAGTAAAAATTTTGCATGTGAGCTCAGTACTGGAGCCGTGCCAATATTCTCAACTTTCATTCATAGTTAGAAACTTTACACTATCATTCACCCCTACGAACGTGACCCAAATCTAGATTTTCTAAGACTGATTTATGGGCGCTAATAATACTCTAATTTAGTCTTGCCATTTATGAATGGAATTCTTCTGGTCACACAACTAGGAAAATTGTAGTTTCATGAAAAGAATTCTAATAGATTCACAGGGTTTTCAGGTATTCGTCATTCCACTATATACCAAAGATCTCAATCAGAATCCTAGATTGAAAAAAATTCTTTCCATATTAGAGTAAAGGGAATATTAAAAAAAAAGGAAAAGTTACAAAGGTCAGCGACATTATTTAAATAATATTTAAGTTTCACTTTTATCATAGTTTATTGTTAAATTACTCCCTCCAAAACGACCAGAGCTAAAAGCCATATAGTATACAAACTTGTTAAACTGCTTTTATGTCCTTTTAAATCACAGTATTTTTTTAGCTTTCGGATTTATTTTTAAAAAATTTAAATTTGCAGCTAATTTTTTAATCCAATATTATATAGAGTGAAAAAATACAAAATAATATTTCGTATTCCTTTAAATCAAAGTAATGCTTTAAATACTTTAAAAATTCACCACTTTTTTACATAATTTGTGTTCTTTTTTTTTTCATTTTAAAAATAGAATGAAGAAGGCGATATCATTAATTATTTTTAATACAAATTTTTTTAACAGTTTTGAATTAAATTTCCCATCTTATGTAAAAAAGGATATGTAACATGCTAAATGTTGTAATAATACGTTATGATAACTGTATTCGTGATTTTGAAGCACATAAACTCACATACACGATGTTTAAAAATTAAATATTTACGGAAAAACTATTTGGAAAAAATTACACACACACATTAGATTAAATAGAACACAAAACAATATATTTCCCATGTTAAATGATCGAATTCATCTTTTTATTACTCTAATTAGACACGACGATTAACTACTATAATATTTCCGATGAGTGGCGCACACAAGAGTCGAAAGTCCACCCTTCTCACATCACACCCCAATATGCTGCCAAACATATTCTTTTGATTTTGTCGATTGTCGGTAACAAAAAAAAATCAAAAATAAATTATTGAATAAATAATTAGCATTAATTAATAAAATTAATTGAAAAAAGAAATAACTAAATGTTACGTACTATATACATAAGATTATGATTAATTGAAAAAAAATCAAGGGTGCGCCGCTGTTTCCGGTATAAGTATAACTCCTTTGGCAACTACTCTTAGCAAGTCTGTTGTCTTATGCCAAAATTTTAAAAGTGAAAACCGTTTGACCCAAAAATATGCCAGGAAAAAACCTAAATGGCGAAAGACAGTTATCGAAATAAACATAGCAGCACTGGCGTAGCTAGTCCTGAATGGGCCCCATAATTAAAGTTCCTTGGGGGCCCTCTCTAGGGGCATCTTAACGTTTTGTGAATTTTTGCATGCACGTTTTCTCTGTATCATTGATACGGTGGTAGCTAAACCCCTGTATAGAATCCTTTCAAAATAATAGTCAAATTCTTCATAATTTATTTTTACTTTTTAGTCCTTTCTTGAAATCTTGATTATGTATAAATTACTATAAAACATCAACAAATTTGTTAAAAACATGCTTAATTTTTGTACGAATTTTATTTTAATTCAATACGAATTTTAAGAGAAATCTATTACTGTTATGAGATATTTTTGAAAATTAAAAGTTCATCTCTGATAATAGCAAGCTTTTAAAAGTGTTTTTCCTTCAAATGGCAAATTTTTTAAAAAAAACCTTTTGCAAAGTAGTCAAATACAATAATTTGATAGCAAAAATGGTAGCCCCTTTCTGGCTAATAGCATTAATTGTATACATATTGATAAAAAGTATAAAAAAAATAATTTTGTTTATTTTGATGATTCAACTTTCAAAAGCAAACTGTGTATTTGGCCTTCGTCTCAACATAAGGAAAGAGTTGGCGATTTTGCTGGTTCTCCCTTATCGATTAGAATGCACATCCTGTGTTGCTGGATGCTGACGCATGTCGTACGGAACTTCTCGTTGCCTTAGCAACAATACCTGGGACTTCCTTTATTACCAGAACTGTTTCACGAAGCGTTAATCTTCCGTTGTGAGTCATGCGTGCTAATTATTTATTAAAATGAAAACGAAGGAAACAAATTAGTCACAGAAACAGTTATTCAAGATGATTCTATTAGTTTTAAAGGGTCAAGGGAAACTCAAAATAAACAGCTATCTCATATTAGCAAAAAATATTTATTAAAAGTTGGATTATAAATGGAAATATTTAAAATAAAAGTTGAACGGTTTTTCAAACACTTTGTGTTAGTGCATTAAATCAGCAATTCTTAAACTTTCGATCACCTCGGCCCCGCTATATAAATAAGCCAAACATCGCGGACCCCCATGATTTTGAGCATCCCTCCCTGAATTAATATTCTTGATAGGGTTTGCAATCCCGTGTTATATTTTCATTCCCGGGATTTCGGGATTACATTATCCAAATCCCGGGATTGGTCCCGGGATTAGGATTGGTCTATGTATTAAAAATACAAACACATTAGCATAGTTGAAATTGCATAATAAAACCGAAGATATAATTAAAAATTGGTTTAATATTAACTTTATTAAAACAAATAAAAAAAACTTAATTCATCATAAAAACAAATAAAAATAGTACATAATGAAATTAAAAAAAGCGTTTTTTCATTTCTTGTGTTTCTGCAAATAATATTTTAAGAAACACAGCTCATCCAACGTTTTGTTACAAATTATCCTGCCGAAGAAAATGCTCGTTCGGATTCTATACTAGTAGGTGTTATCGTCATTAAATACGAGTATGTTTTTTCAGGTAGTCACCACGTCTCCCTCCATTTCCAAAAAAGAGACATTTCTTTTTGAATTTTTGATAACAGTGTCTCAAATCTAATACACAGCATTAGTGCATATACCTCTTTGATAACTTTATCTAGTTCTTCTGCTACACCTAATGGTTTTTGTGTATAAATTGATCCAGTTATTGAATCAGAATGTGGACCAATTTCAAGTGTTACCTTGCTTGAAATAGAAGATCCAGTTACATGAGCTGTTAGTAATATAATGAGATTTGAAGTGTCTCAAGTCTTTCAAGCAGGCCGCTATTAATTGGCATCTAATTTAAAAAGGAGCTATGACAAAATTTATTCTTGAGATGATGCCTATATTATTGTGTAAGTACTGCAGTGAGTGACTTAGATCTGTGTGACGTTCTCCCATACGAGAAATGAGAACTGCACATATATATTTTTTTACTTATAGCCCTTATAATTGCACAAAAAAATTCTATACGTACAAATTTCATAAATAAAATATTTTCTAAGAATTAAACCCTTAGAAAAATTTGAGAAAAACATTTCAAAATATAATTCGGAGAAAAATTAAATCCCGGGATTAGTTATTTTAATTCCGGGATTGGAAAAATCCCGGGGCTGCAGATCTTAATTCTTGATCGAAATACATGCTCCAGTAGAATTTTTTATTTTTCGGCAATTTAGTGTGATCTATTTTAGCACTGCACAACTTTCAATTTGACTACAAAGCCTTTCACTGTCCGTGAAAAAGGAAAATCTTAATTTTAAATGACAGAACCACTTCGCGAACCCCTAAAAGGCGCTCGGGACCCCGGTGGTTCACAGACCCCAGTTTAAGAACCGCTGCTTTAAATGGTTCTCATGCCTTTCAACGATCAAAATAACCTTTACAAGACCGCAAGGTTGTTAAGAGTAAATGTTAGGATTTTCCTTACTGGTTAAATGCTTGATTATATTGTAGTTGTGGCATAGTAGAGAAGACTTGATATTTGCAAAGTTTTATTGGTTTCTTCAACAGGACATTGCAACAGCTCACACAAAAACTATTTCTAACAACACAAAAAGCACACAAATGAAAACAGCAGGGACAAACACATGTTGCTGGCGAGCGGACAAAGAAAGAGAGCACCCAGCGCTCTGAGCTTTTATACTAAGGTGAAGGTCGTATGACTCTTTTCTAATAGGAGTCGTGATTGGTTGCAAATGCGCGCGAGCAATTAGATTACGATTAAGATTATAACTGCTTCGTACCAAAGAATTAGAAAAGAATTTAATGGAATAGAGTTAAAGAGTGCTAGAGTGAGTGAGTGAATATTAACGTCCCACTGTTCAGCTACACGAGGGCTTTTGGGGACGGTCCGCTTAATTTTGAACAATGGTCAAGTGACGCGGACGACCCCTGAGCTGGCATCCCCCTCTCATAACTACCACACCACACCAAAGGGAGGACGTTTGAGCTCTCGACAGATTTTACGTGCATCGCTCCCTTACACGGCGGGTCTTCAGTGGTACTGGGATCGAACTCATGACACGCTAGCCACGATCTGATGCCTAGACCACTCGGCTATCGCGGCCACTAAAGAGTGCTAGAAGAAGTCATTACACATATATAAGTTTTTTTTATGTAAAATAAATAACAATCATAAGAAAAATACATAATAAAATTGCTCAAGATTATACTTATTAATAGCATAAAACATGCGAGAAAAACACAGTGATATATTATTACACAACACAATAAACTAAGCAATAATAATACAGCCCGTGAATAATTTATCTTTGTCGCCACACAATTGATTTGATAGTTTTTTTTACCCTCCCCTTTCTTTTTTTCTTTTCTAAAGGTACTCGTTTACGGAATTACGTTCGATGTACGTTCCATTTTAACATTCTATGCAGTGGCGTAGCTAGTTCTGAGTGGGCTCTGCATCACAGTTAATTCGGGGCCCTTTTTTAGGTATGAGAGCCTTGTTAGTAGAACCGTAGTTACACAGTTGGGGTTCCAGTAGTTTGGGGGCCCCGTATCAATGATACGACTGATATGGCGGCACACACAACTACGCCCCTGATTCTGTGTAAAAGATGCAGATAAGGTTATAATTAATTATAATTAAATACGACAATCACCATTTTTAAAATGGGTTTATTGTTTCCTTTAATAGTGAAAGAGGTTAAGATTAAAGGCGTTTCTTCTTCGTTTTTACATTTTTCTTGAAAATCATAACATTTATAAATTCTTTATTGTAAAAAAAAATCACAAAAGTGGATTTTCATGGATTTTTTAAAATTTTTTCAGCAGAAAAAGTATGTGAACTGCTATCAAGATAAAATTGCATTCCGGGAGTGTATTTAAAGGCATAAGCAGGAAATTTTACACAAATTTGTAATCTATATTGCAAAGAAGAATTTATAAATGTTTGATAAAACCAGAGAAATTTTTAATACAGCAATACCCCCGAACTAACGTGATTAGTGGACCTGCGTGATAGCCGCGTTAGTCGAATTCGTGTAATTCGGAGTATGATTTGCATATAAATACATATAAATTGTTCTTATTTGGGGCCAGAGATGAAAGAAAATAATAATTTAGAAAAAAAAAGTTTAATAAAATCTTAGGTTAGACAAATCGAAATTATTTTGATGTAGCTAACAAAAAAAGTCATAAAAGCTAACAAACTAGTCTGCCGGTTCAAAGATTTTTTTTTCTCCCGCAAAATTTCCTCGTAATATATTAATAATATTTTTTATTCCTTGTTTTGTTGGAAAAAATACCCTCATCGTTGGAGTCTATATCTTCTAAAATTTGCAACCCTTTTTCAATTAAACTCTCTAAAGCCTTTAGTCAAAAATTCTCAACCATCATTCGATCTTCTAATTGAACTAGTTCTAAAGACTCAAGTTCTTCAATATCTTGCTGTTGCTCATGCATTTATATGAGCTCATCCATTGTCAGCTCCTGATTGTGGGAATCCAGCAGTTCTTGAACGTCATTAATATCCACTTCTAAGTTTATTTGTCTGGCAAGATCGACAACTCTTTCAATCATATTACCAATTTCTCACCAATTTTTTTTCTCAAACAAAAAACGAATCAACGAGATTTGGAAATCGCGTAACTCCGAGTTAGCATAAGTCGTAGCGTAAGTCGAGGTATTACTGTAATTCAAGTTATTAATATATATATATATATATATTAAGCAAAACTTGTGATTGATACAGTAATCAGATATTATTAATATTAACATTTTCTTAAAGATTTAATAACTAGAGAATAGAAAACCTAAATCCATCATCTATTATCTTCATTAGTGTTTTAAAAGGTAACAATTTAGTGATAAAGTTATATTTCAAGTGCAGGGTGTTCAGATAAAAATTATAAAACAATGTTAAATCACAATGCTCGTAAAATCAACTGGCCTTATTTTTTTTAGCTTGTTTCCAATAAGGGTACATTCACATTATTTTGTAATTTCATTGGTTTGATTTTGTAGTTTTTTTATTGTTCTGATCTTATAACTTCATTGTTTTATTTACGTTACTAATGTGTTGGTTTTCTAACTTAATTGTCTAATTTTGTGATGCACGTGTTTGACTTTGTAACTCAATTGTTTGGTTTTGTAGTTCCACTTGTTTCGTAACTTTTGTTTTGTTATTTATCTTTTTATTTGTCTTGTCCTGTTTGTTTATTTATTTCTGAAAGCCCCGTGTGATACTTGTAGTACGTAGGAATTATTTTATCAGTCTTCATTAAAAAAGTTCTTTCTTCTAGAATAAACTGTTCTTTTTTTATTTTCTGTTTAACTTGTATTTATCTTATTTTCGTAAATGCATGTCCACAGTTATATTTTTGGTTTTCATTCTCATTATATACGTTTCGTATAATTTTGTATGTATTTCATGCAACTTTTACATAATTTTTGGATTTTCCCCTGTAAAAAATATAGATATTCTTTAGGTTTATTTCATAATTTGTCTCTTATTTAACTGAATTTAATATACAATGTGTGAGACACACAGACGTAGTTAGTTCTGAGGCGGCCCTGTATCAAAATTCCTTCGGGACCCTTTTTTAGATAAGACAGCCCTGTTAGTGGGACTGTAGTTACGCATGTTGGGGCCCCTGCAGCTTGGGGCCCCGTATTATTGATACGGCTGATACGGTGGTAACTGCGCCCCTGGTGTGACAATTAAATTCCCGAACTACGCATGCCCTAGCCGTCAGGCTTGGTGTGAAAGGATAGGAATGGAATATAGTGGATTTTGATCTTTCCGGTGTTGGTGGCAGGTTATTCCATCCCTCTATCTAGTTCTGTTTTTTTTTTCATCTTTGTTTGAGAAAGACATTGTTGTGTCGAAGTGCAGTGATTATGATAAACGTAAAAACCAAGCTGCGCATAAATTTGAAATTCCTCGTGAAATTTAAAAAAAAAATCCAACTGAATGTTTTAAATTGTTAAAGGAGTGTTTGGAGATAATTGCATGTCACATAGTCAAATTTTTGAATGGCACAAGGGAGTTTCGGAAGATAAGGAGTTGCTGAAGAGGATGAACGTTCTTATTTATCTGTGACATCAAGAACAGGCGATTCTCATTGTTTTCGTTCGATATTGACGCCATCATCATGATTGAATGGTTATCTCGAGGACAAACGGTAAAACAGCAGTACTACATTAAGGTCCCGAGAAAGTTTAGAAAAAGAGTGAGGAAGAAAAGACAAAATCTATGAAGCAACAACACGTATATTTTGCACCAAGACAAAACTCTGTCTGTAAAACAGATTTTGGCGGACAAACGTATTACTGTTCTCGAACATCCGCCGTTCTCACCAGATCTCGCACCATACGGCTTTTATTTGTTTCTCAAAGTGAAAAATGAATTGATGGGAATACATTTACAGTCTGTAGTAGAGGTGAAGGGTAAGAATGGCACACTTACTGAAGAACACTTACTGCTTTGAACGGTGGAAAACTCGTATGCAGCTATATATTGATAGAGAAAGGGAGCATGTTGAAGGGGATTAAAAGGTATTTGTACATTGTTTTCAATAAAGCTATTTTCTTAAGACTAGTCCGGTTATTTAATTATTTAACTGTCACAGTAGTAATTATGAATTTCAGCCTGAGCATAATTTAAAATGTTTTTCCAACTGCTGTAAGGGAAGGCTTGCATTTGAAATTTTGCAATACCCTTTTCTGAAAAAAAAACCCTTTAATTTCAAATATAATCCTTCATTCTAAATTTAAGAATATTTGGTACCTTTCCCCGTTTCCCTGGCGCAAAGCTTGCCAAGCAGGTTTTATTAGCGACAACATACGATATACACTTTAAAAAATGTTATAAATGTCAGCTCTCATTCATTTTTGATGTATTATGAAAAAGACGTAACTGGTAAGAAAAGAACACGTGCGACTTGTTTTGAAAATGGGGTGGTAAAAGGCTATCATCGGGAATATTCCATCTGACGTCGGTTGTATTATTTTTGGCGATTTTACACCTGCGCCGGCGAAAGTACTGATTTTTTTTTATTGTGAAAAAAGAAAATGTTGTATTTTTTATATTAAATATTTTTGTCTGCAAGTAAAATTTTGAAATAGAAGAGAAAAAAACCATTAAAGATAACAATGAAAAAAAAAAGACTGTAGAAATCAAAGCGCTTGTCATATGAATGTCGATTGTCAAGCAACCTTTACTGTCTTGCAGTGTTTATGTCAATAGGAAGAATCCTCAGCTCTTTCACTGTACCCAGCTACTCGGTTGATATGAACAATTCTTGGTTTACATGTTGATGACTACCAAATCCAAACAATGTGTGAGTGGGACATTTATTCACATTTTAATAATAATATACGGATGTTCCTGATGCTGCTGCGACTATAGAATAAATTCACAACATTTTGTTGGGTTATTAAATCACAAGCATGATCTTTTACTTGGAAGCTATGTTTTGTAGAACTTGTATCATAACCAGGGACGACTTAAAACTTCTAGTAAACCCTAGGCCCCTACGCAAAAATAGGCCCTGAGCTCCTGCATAAATGTAGGCCCCGACTGTGATCTCAAAAGTAGACAGTACATTGCAATACATAGTATATACGTTGTGAAATACTCGTACAAACAATAACTCGAAGCAAATAAATGTGCTCGCATAAATTGGCCAGAACGACTGCAACCATTAGACTGAAGGAGTAAAGATGGTGTATGATGGTCAGCCTAGGCCTAGACAGAAATGAAGGGTCCTCACATGTAGCAAGTTGATATATCTTCCGAAATTTTCATTACATTATTTTCAGTTTTTCGGTGAATAGAACTAGAAATAACATTTGAGTGTTGAAATAATTCTAATAATGATCTTACTAAGGCTGAGACAGGAATGAGATGAGGGCCCTATTGTGGCCCGGCCTCAGTTAGCTCATACCTTAAAACGTCCCTGATTATAACGACTCTTCATCCGGTCCCTCACAATGTTGATTCGCTCGACCAGCTAAGTCTTTTGGAGTCAGGCGTTGTAGTCCTTTAGCAAAAACCAAGGTTAAGTGCACCCCTGTAAAGGTTCTAAGATATCCTCTTTGTACTTCATAGAAATCACACACACACATACACACACACCACACACACACACATACACACACACACACACATACACACACACACACACACACACACACACACTAGAGAGCCTTTCAAA
>BMAO01028109.1:0-106512 GCA_019973975.1 Trichonephila clavata
TATCAATGAGAATTAATTGTATTTTATTATGTTGGTACTTGTATAATATCAATATTATATACATTCATGTTTTTTTTTTAAATTTGTTTTTGTCACTCATATGCTTTTGCATGTATGTTATTTCAAAATATATACTGTGGACACAAGGTACATGTCTACAATAAGTCAGGAAATATAGAGAAAGCGTCTCTTGTAAACTCATAAATCAGTGAATTAACTATTTTAGCTATGTGTGTAGTCCCACACATGCTCCATGTGTTTTTTTAGTATGCTCATTCTACGTATTTTGTTATTGTGTTTCATTTATACATTATCTCTTGTGAATTTCATGTTGCTTAGAAGTATTAAATTTTGAGCTATTAAACGTTGGTTTTATCATGTTTTATAATCAAATATATGTTTTTCTTGTTCTTGCAACCTACTTATTGAATACTTATTGTGATGTATTATCATTATGTTTATTTTCTGAACTTTATTGTTTCGCCAGTACCTTATGATAGTGTAGAAGAAAGTAGCTATTTTGCCATTATATTCTTAATTTACAATTGTGTTTTATGAATTTTAATATATTCGAGATGGTTGTTTGTTTTATTCTGTGTTGGCCATCGCACTAGTAAATTTTATTCACACTAAAGGAATTTCTATGATATGTTTAAAGTATAGTTACTAGTATTGTGTTCTTGTACTCTCGTTTTAGAATGTTTTTGAGTAGTTGAGTTTCATTGTCCATAAATTGGGTATTCAGTTTTTTTTTTCTTTCGGTTTTGTCGATTTATGAATTTTTCTCTCTCCCTCCATGATGTACCCTCGGTATAAGTGTTGATTGATTAAGTGAAGTTAGTTTGATTTCGTTTTTGGTTCATAATAATTTTTTTTATGAAAATTCTTGTCATATTATTAGTATTGAGGTAGATAAGCTTGTGTTCATTATGTACTTATGAAATTGTTTTGAATACTTAGTGGGTTAGAGCATGAATTTTTTTTTATAAGTTGAATTTCATTATGTGAAAGTGTTGATTACAATTGAGTTAAGATTGTTCGTGATATATTTGAATACTGATGCGAATTATTCCGGAAGTTATTTATCGAATTGTTAAAAAGGTACAGGAAATTGTTGTCATTATGTTTATTAGAATCTAGCGGGTTATGTGAATATTTTCGGAAGTATGTTTAGCGAATTGTTAAAGAAGGTACAGAATTGTTGTCATTATGTTGTATTAGAATCTAGCGGGTTATGTGAATTATTACGGAAGTTATGTTTAACGAAGTATTGGAAAGAGATACAGAGAATTTTTTATGAGTTTGTGAATTAATATGATTATTCAGGTATTAGTTAAGTGATTTAGTAGAAATGATTGAGAATTAGGTTTCAGTTGTCGAGTTAGTTCTGTTTTTGAGAGATAGTTATCTGTTTGTAGCGTTAGTTAATTGTTAGCGGATCGTATTGGTTATAAGTTTTATGGCTATGTTGTTTGAGAGTCAGTATTCGAGTTGCGATAGTCGATTTTGGTGAATTAGTTATAGTAATGGGAATTAATATTTTTATTGTTGAACAAAATTTTTTTGTGTCTGGTGTTGATGACATGCGAATCGCTCTGTTCAGTGCACAATTATAGCACTCAAAGGTTAGAGTGAAGTGTTTCGTTTTTTTTTTCTCGCCTTCTATTTTTTATATATAGACTTAAAATCCATTTTTATTAATGGCCACAATTTTTAATAATCTCGTCTACTTTTTAGTAATAAATTTTTTTTGTTTCTTAACCTTGGTTTGCATCCTGATCACATGCATATTCATCGTTTTGTAATAAGGAAAATGCACGCCTAAGTTATTACTATTCCGTACGCAATTCTCATGGTGAATTTGTCATTCCTTTATGCTATTGGTTTTGTTGTACGTTGTTATTTTCAAATGCATGCTTAATTTAATTAGTACTCAAGGTCAGGTGAATTTATAATTCCTTATGCTCATTGACTTTGGTGTACGTTGCAATTTCTTATGTAATCATGCATATTGTTATCATGTTCGAATTTCGATGTTAGGTGATGCAATGTTGTGATGATTTTCTGTTTTTTTGCATTATACTCATAAATAATAATAATTTTCTTCATCATGTCGTTCTGCGATGATCAGTGAGAAGGAGGAGTTGGCATATTAACAAAATATCTGTTAACTTTCATGCCAGACATCGGAAATGTTGTTTTTACCCATTTTACTATGCATATATGTCGCGCCAAAATCTGTGTCACAATCAATTTTTTAAGTATTTACTTCTTGTATCTTATATATATATATCACTTGTTTTTTATATTACATATTAATCACTGCTGTGTTATGTACACAATTATACTGTTACAATGTTTCGTGAGTGCAATTCTTTTGTGTAAATTATGCGGTAGCCCAGATCTCATCTCAAAATTCGAATTTATGAATTTTTTTTCTTTACAAGACGTTCTATTGTACTACATTTGTTTGGCAGAAACGGAGGCAGGGGATGGTCGGTGTATTCAAACGAAAGTCCCGGCCCGTCAAGAAGTTAGTGGGGAGGGAGAAAGTGAAATGGAAAATAATGAGTTCACGTGTTGTGTGTGTAGAACATTTCCGTACTTATTATAATCTCTTTTGGGAGTATTTTTTTCATTAAGGTCGAGCTGGAATGCAACTCACGGACAACAGGAAAGGAAAATTTTCCCCTTCGCCATGGCGTCAGGATGACAGGCCAGCCACATCATCAGGTTCGGGAGCTGTCAAGATTGACGACCTCCAACACAAGGGAGCAGAGGAGACAAACGTTTAAAGGTTTCTACAATGCGCGAAGTCAATAAGAGAATTCCAACAATAGGCTACCCATTAGGGCGGGCTACATTCTTCCAGGTGGTGTTTTTCACCCTCTTCAATTCGTCAAACGACAGGACATAATTGTCGTTATTTCTTCACCTTCACAACAGACTTCCTACTGCACTTGCACTAAAAGGCTCAATCGTCGGGATCAAGGATTCCCCTTCAGTTTTTTTTCCCTCTCCTGCAGTTGTTTTTCCAAGATTTCATCGTGTCAAGAAGATCCATTTCCGGCTCGCTGTTGGACTATTACTATTGTCATTTAATCACTCCATTTCAGTTTTGTATGTCTACTGCAAAATATGTGTTATTTTTTTTTCTCTCTTTCCAGGTGTTTGTGAGTCTGAAAGGGGGAGGAGTGATGGGTGGCTTGGAGGCTGGAAGGCTTAGATGCTGATCGGGTTTTAAGATGGTCCCTAAGACACATGCAATTTGTGTGTATTCCCCTTGTTTCTTGTTGACAGGATGTTGTCGCATTCCTTAGTTGAGGGGGTCACAACGGCTGGTCAGCAAAGTTGAATGAACTCATAATTTGGAAGAGTCGTCGCGAAATTTGTGACTCTGCACTTGGTTCCTGACCAATGGTTAGGCAGGACCAAAGTGCGTGCGGATGAAAAAGGGGGTAATTTGCCTCCACTTAAAAGGAGGAACCGGGACATTTCTCGGCAGATATTACGCAGATTTTACACAGATTTACAGAGATTTAGAGAGAGATTTTACAGATTAGCAGAAGACCGATTACCATGATTTCAGATTAAGAGAGTTGAATTTAGGCCGTCCAAGTACCACCCAGCTCCATGCCTCCGTTTCAGATAAGTGGAATGTTGCTGTATTCTTATTCTAAAAATTGAATAGTGTAATTATTTTAACTTAGTAATGTTTTAAACATAATAAACGAATTTAATTTCATTGTTTTATTAATTGAGTTTTAAAGTACTAACCACTAATATGATGCAGACATAAGTGAAATTAATCGAACCTGCGTAAGACATAATATGTTAAATTAATGAAGTAATTGTAGCGCTGCATCAGTATTATTAACATAAAGGGGATGGTTGGCTGACCACAAAACATGTTTAAAACCATTTTTATATAAAAATTTTATATATAAGCTGTCCTAAGCAGCAATGTTGATAATACTCTAGCATCCTTTCTTTTATATTTAACTTTGTTATTTTAATTTTCATATTTCCTTTTAAATTCTGTTGTCTGGTTATCTTGCAAGTTCAATTCTTTTCAGTTTTAATCATGTTTATTCATCTCTTTCTTGTAGAGAAATTTTGATTATATATATATATATATATATATATATACATTTGGGCCTCAAGTTAACGAACTCCCTAAATCCACCAAAAAAGTTCGTTATTTGAAAATTTGTTAAATAGATGTCATCCATTTAATATGCTTTAAAAACCTCGTAAAATAAATTGAATTCATAAACAACATAAGTTATTTAAAAAAAGTAATTATTCATACTTTTTTTTTTAAAAAATTAATATATATTCATTTTAAATATCGTACCCCTCAAAAACAAATCTTCAAGGAAAAGGACAAAATATAAAAAGATATTGTCCAGGAATATGCTGTATTTTCCAATTTAAGAAATAATTTTATATTATAAATAATGCATTTTTTTAATGACATTTTCTAAGCCTACGAGTAAATATGAAGCGTGCATTATTATATAACCAGTAATTTTAAGCATGCATTACCACATGCGTCCTTAAATTTAATTATTGAGAAAATTTGTTAGTTTTATTTGAGTATCTAGCTTAAAACATTATGGCTCTTTCATTGTTCTAGATGAGTTAGGCACCTAGTAATACCAGTTAAAGGTACCTGGTAACATAACTGCTCACCAAAAAAATCCACTAAAAGTAAGTATAATCTGAAAAATATCCTAAAATAATTAAAAAACCGAGAGAAAAAATTGAATTATAAGAGAAAAAATTCGTTATATAGAAATTGAACTTCGCTATTTGGAGGTTATTTTACAAAGAAAATAGTAAAAGGTTTGGCTCCAGGAAAAAGTTCGCAAAATAGAGAAACTCGCAAAATTGATGTTCGTTATATAGAGGTTCGACTGTATATGAATGCCTGTGTGTGTTTGTCTGTGATTGTGTGTGTGTGTGTGCATCGTATTTATTCTTATCTAAGTCACACCCAAATTTTCATCACGTTTTGTGACAAAAAAAAATAGTTTAAAAAGTTTTATCAATATCCAATATTTTAGAAATTGAGCAAAAAATTAATTTGAGAATTTATAAGAAGTACATAATTAATATACTTTGCAAGTATTAAAAAAGTTTGAACACGCACATGAACCTATATTTGCTCTAACCGTTAGTATAATGCTCAATTTCTCTTACCCAACGACTATTCTAAGTTGCAGCCGATTTTTATTTGCATAAACATTGGAAGCTAAAGTGCAGCTTAAATTCGAACGATGTATACACATTTTCTACTCTTTCCTTTTCTTTTTAAATATGAATGATAAAATGCTTAGCAAGTGATAAAATATGTGTATTTCCAATAATTTAAATTAAAAAAAAAATATCTGTACAATTTATGGTAGAAAAAACAATATATAAGAATTGTTTAAACAATATTTTAATACGTAAAAAGAAGATATAAAAAGACAAGAAGTATTTTATAAGGAAGAAGAAAAACTAATGTTAAAAAGAGAAAACAACATTTAAAAAGAGAAAACAAGGAATCTCTAATACTGTCAAGAAAATTTAAATTATACGATACAATAATTTTTTTTAAAAAAAAATTATGAAATTACATAATGTGCAAAATCCCATGCTTAGATTAATCATTAGTTTTACTGATTCGCGTGTTAAAATTGAAGTTACACTTGGAAAAAAATAGATCTGAATTTATAGGGATTTACGGTTAACTATATTTTACTATTCATAACAGCACTCAAAATCATAACATATGATGAATCTAATTCAAATTATGGAGGAAGAAAAAAAATTCGTAATTGCTTGTATATATAAGTACTTCAGGAGAACATTCAAAATAATCAAGAATTAACAAGCGCATATTACATTTATATTTGTTACTGCATTATCCAGTTTCAATATAACTTTGAAATCCTATTTCACACTTCAATTAACTGCATTCCTAAGTATAATATATCGTTCACATAAATTTATTTAAAATTAGAAGGAAAACGCTGTTTATTAGACATTATTTTAGAAAGTAATTACAATTTTGACACACAACATAAATAAGCACAAAGGATGTGGAAAATTAAACTGAAGTTTAATTAAGTAATACAAGCAAAAAATGAATATTCCTTAATTAAAAATCTAAAGTCTTATTTTTTTTAATCTTCTAATGCCGCCTAATCCCATTTTTTATGAGCCGATATCAATATTAATGAAGTTTGTTTTTGTTAAAAAAAAGTTTTTCAAACATTTTCCATTTCGATTAATTTTGACTCCCACATTATATCTCATAACTTTTATTTTGCCAAGCAAATGCTTTGTTTAAACAATCATTTTTTAATAATTACTTATGCATCTTTTTATTTATTTTCTCCTGTATGCCCTTTTTTTTTTTTTGTCAAGATCCGTAATCGTAGTCGTACATTATAATTATTTTCTAATACTGCAAAACATTTTGCAAATTTCATTTAAAAATGCAATCAGTTTTATAGCTAATTTTAAATTTAGGGCTTTTTTCTTCATGTTTGCTACTTTTATAATTAAAATATAGCTCACACCATACTCATAGAAAAATAATACTTTTAGTATAAAAAAGAATAGTTTAATGGTTATTAATGAAAGTAAAAAAGAAAAAAATCAAATGTCAAATGGAATAATACATCTGAAGTATATGTATTATAAATTCAAAATGTGTCTAGGATTTATTTTGTTTCTTATAATGCTTATAATTCTTAATAATGTTTGAAATGTATCGAGTAAACTCATTTAAAGTTCCTAAGAAACATTGCTTCTATTTACTGTTCGACATGTTTATAAAGAGACACATTTTAAATACAGCTATATATATAAATGTGTTTCTTTATTTGTTAGAGTTAATAGATGTATGGTTATCCTTTTAAAAGTTGTAGTCTATTTTCTTAGATTAAGGATTCAAGAAAGAGATAGGCAGATTTTTAATCTTAAAAACTTTCACTTACTTCAACTTTAATTTATACTTACAAATAATACGCTAATTTAACAACTAACGTGTCTTTATAGTTTGTAAAATTGTCCTTTAACATCCAAAAAAATTAAAACGGATAAATAAATGAAAAATCTTTTAAGTTGCTATAATTCTGAATTAATGTTAAAATTATGAAGCTTTGACATGGATCTTAAAATTGTGTTTTTAATATTTTCCCAAAATATTACAGCGGTACATATTATATTTACAACATATTTAAGTGTCAAAAAATTAAAATAGCTATTCCATAGTGTCTTATGGAAATATTTGCATCACCATCTACTTACATTGATATATGCCGTGGTTTAATTATAATTTCAAAATGAAAGGAATAATTTAAAATTGATACTAAAATTATATAATTATTAACCAGAATCCAGTCATTAATACTTACTTTCTCTCAACTTATAAATTTTTAATAAAACAGAGACTATTTCCTTTTTCTAAATTTTTATTGTAGGGAAAAGTTTAAAAAATATAGTTTGATTGCTGTAATAAAATATACATTTTATTTAATGGTTTTGCAAATACAACAGAAGATCATAAGAAGACAAATAAAGAACTTAATCCTTCTCTTTTTTTTACCATATCAAATGTGTTAGAAACTTACAAAATGAGATGGAAAGAAATCTTTATTTCAGGTAAAAAGGTATGCTAAATATGAATAAAAAAATAGAAAATAAACATTGCAGTAACTATGTAAAACCTTTTAACACAATCGTCACTCAATTCGACACAAAAGCACCAACATAAAAACCAGAACTATGGCAGCATCTTAAGATATCTGTCCTAAGCCGTTTTGTGTTTCATGTACCTTCATTTTTCTTATGCATAGAAAGTTTAAAAAAATTGTGTGTATATATATATGTGTGTGTGTGTGTGTGTCATAATCTCTTGGCGAGTGACGATTAGGCTTTTAATGATGAATATTTGTGTCTGTCGATGTGTTCATAATTTTTGATTTTGCCACATTAAATATCAGCAGTGTCACGACATGACAATAAGCATACTAACACATAAAACACAAAAAGGTAAAAGAGCTGCAGCCATTTACGCATATTTTTGACGAAGACAAGACAAAGAGAAAGAGCACTCAAAGAACACTTGCTTTTTGTACTGGCTGTGAAGTTCGCGTTACCTTTTTCTGACAGAAACCATGATTGGTCAGAAACTGGTAGGAGAGAGTTTCTGATGCAAATTTCGATTACGATTCAAATTAACGCTTCAGTCCTGAAGTATTGGACCAGGAAATTAAAAGTTAATGAATAGATTTTTAGATGGAGTTTTTCACACACACACACACACACATATATATATATATATACATACATACATATTTTATCTCGCCTGCTTTAATGACTTATACCAATGTGTGAACATACTGATTGCGTTATCCTTAATTAGTGTTGCGATAGAATAATCACTAAAATTAAAAATTAAATTTCATGAAATTAAAAATATTGATTTTTCCTCGAGTAATTTATTTAGACTAAAGTAGAAGTTAGTTAAAAATCATTGTGGTAATTATACAATTGTTCTTGTAGTGCAAAAAATAAAAAACAAACATAAACATTGTTTTTGTTTATTTTTTGTATGTATTATATTTCACGCATAAGTTTAGACTACAAATTGAACGTAATATTTGATGTTAATTAATTCATCATATGATATCTTACCTTGCATGTAAGGGTTTGGACCTTAACTTGTTCCATCAACTTTAACATCACTGCAATTCAACACATTTTTCTTAATTTCTGAAAGATTTTAATATTAAAATGTCAACTAACGGCTCTAAACTTTTCAAAATGTGTATGTGGAAATAAAGGTATGATTAATTAATGTTCAAAACATTATATATGTTTTTGTTTTGTTGTTGTTCAATCTTTTAAAATTAGAGTTTTTTTTAAAAAAATGTGCCAGCGGCGATCTATAACAAATCCCAGATTTGATTTATTTTATATTACGTTTAAAATACTTATTCTGAAAGAATTAAGTAGATTCTATACTATTTTTGAAACTGTGCAAAACTAGTAGAAGCTATCAAAATTTTAAAAATTAAAATATATGTACTATTAAATAAAATAAAAGTATAATTTGGATGGTACAGAGATCTTAAATTTACAACATTTTTTAAAAAAATTTTAGAGTAAATATATGTAACCAAAATATATTTCATGCCATTAAACCATATATATTTCAAATAAAAATGGAGTTTTAGATTTCAAAATGGTTGATAAAATATCTATACAACAATATTTGCAACGTACTTTATAGATGATCCCCATCCATATAAGACATTACATTCTCCATGACTCTTGACTGACCACAAAAAATGTGATTCTTATTTTCTTTCGAAGTACATACTAAGGCCGTTGTTCCACAAGATTCATGGCTTGTCTTGAAAGTCTTATCTGCAGAAAATAGGAATTTTCATTCTCATGCGTGCCGTGAGGTCTCGAGGGGTTTTTCTTACGTCTTAAGCGTCCCATGGGTATATCTTTACTGCAGAAAGTATCTTGAGAATCCCAAGACAAATCAATTTGTGGTGGACTTGACTTTTTCGCACCTTCCACACCTCAGCTGTTACGGTAGTTGAATGAATGTTTATGATCATAATGATTGGAGTCATGTGTGTAAAACGCAGAGCCGCTTACCAGAACAATATACCAATATGTTTAAAATTTAAATTAATTGTAAGGAATTTATCTTTAAAGAGAGTAAAGGCATTCGATATGAATATATTTAATTGGTATGGAATATATATCCAGTTGATTTTAGGATTAAGAACATACCAGGTTTATAAATTAAGAGCTCAACAAAATTGTATTGATTATATAACACTAAAATAAATTATCTGTCCTGCAAAATTTATTTATTGCTTTTCTGTAGACAGTTAACATATTTTTAATTTAATTTGACGTGTAAAATGCTTTATCTGTGCTGCCAAGTAATCCATTGCTCTTCTGTAGACAGTATAAGGCATTTCTAATTTAGTTTAATGTGTAAAATACTTGTTTCTGCATATATTTTACATTTTATGTAAGATTGTATTAAATAAATAAAGTAATTTTATTTTTATAAATATGCGTAAAATATAATAGATTAAATTTGACATTATTTAACGCAAATTGTCAGTTTCTCTTGCAATTAGGAAATATGGAGCATTACAAAATCTTCTGAACCATTATTCCCTTCCTTTTTTTAATAAATATATGATTTATATTATTTTTAGAGATATACTTAAGTATACTATAGGAAAAAACTAGGAAAATGAAATATGCAGATAATTAATTATTCAAATTACCGTGTATCCGAGAGGAAGTTCATAAAATAGAGCAAAAGAAAATTTATGAAATGCGAAAAACTAGTACTTTCAGTTATATGTTTCTTGCATAATTACTATGCTTAATGTGCTCCAATAACTTTTCTATAACGGTACATTCCAATCATTATTAATTACGGGGATTAAGAATGCAAATTAACTTTGATACAATGTTGAAAGCTCCAAGAAAACAAGTTATAACTAATTATTAATAGTTGAGACAATTTACGTCTAAGATTTAATTTATTATGCAGTACTACAAAAAAGAGCGTCACCCATTTATTCTCTCGGTTTTAGGCACATAAGTACATTATGTTATTTCTACTGGGTCTAATCACATTCAACTTTAACAAACAAATGAAATTTTAACTGGAGGAAGTAACAAAAAAGCAAATGAAATATATTTAATTTATATGTACACCCGCCAGCAAAATCTAATTAAAGCTTTAATTAAATTACGTTTTTTTTTCAGATTCATTAAGTCAAATAATTAAAAATAACGAAATTAGTTTTTTTTCACACATTCTTCCGTTGTTAATTTTATCTCTAAAAAGAGAAACTTCCCTTCTAACTTTGCATTAAGAACATTTTTGTGAGCTGACTATAATTACAGTTAATTTAATTAAAGTTATTTTATTGAATTAGATATTCTGTACTTCATTTTTCTCTCCTAGGGAAAAATCCTTTTTAAATTAACTACAATTAAAAGACGCTGCTTCTAAATATCCCAGTGGCTTATTTTTACCAATGAGAATTACTCTAATATTAAAAGAAATTCTAGAGGAACAAAAATGTTTAAAAGAAGTTTAATGAAGCATTTTGCGATTTTTTTTAATGATATAACGCGTAGAGTTCGAAGGTTTTACTTTTAAAAATAATCAGAATTCAAATAGTAATTTTTGAAACGTCTTTTAAGTAAGTTTGCTTTTTTGATGAACAATTTATAGAAATGGCGAAAATCATGTGTTAATGAAAGGTTTATTGGAAAAATAAATTTTTTATGTAATTTTTGTGATAAAAAAGGAAAAAAAGGCAATGCTTTATCCCACCAAACTTTAATTAGATAAATTATCGTGGAATTTTTGCACTGCAAAATGCTGCAAACAAAATAAAACGTTATTGTCGATTTAAATAATTGCGTTCATTCCTTCGAAATATAACAAAAATACAGTTCTGCATTTTAATGCTATGGAGAATAAAATTATTTTAAGCATTGAATATATAACTAACTAATTATCAGACTGTTTTTTTTCTTCAAAATATTTATCTAGTTCTACCATATGATATCACTTGTAATTTTCTGTAAAAATACTTGTGCAGCTATTTCTTATTCTGTTAAGTCTATTTTTAAGTAATAATGAACTAATTACAATTATTTATACTACTGTCACAATATTTTTCTATTAATGCCTATTCAATGCCTGAAAGTAATATTTGATGACAGATATATATATAGCATATAAATAGTTTTCAAGATTATATACTGTTTTTCTTAAGAGCCAATAGTGTTATTAGAAAAACAAATATCTTTGTAAGAACTTCCTTTTTTTAGGAAATCAAGCAAAGAAATTGTATTTTTAAGGATCGCATTTTCAATTTAAGAAAATACTATTATTTGATATATACAGTAGGCCCGATAAAGTACGTTTTCACTACACACACACAATAACTTTAAAACCAAAAGATATATAGTCATAAAAGTGAGGTCTAGGTATAGTAATGTTGCCGTGCATACACAAAAAAAAATTCTAACCCCGCCACCTGGAGAATAAATTTGGAGTTAGCGTTTTTATTTCAAAAACATATTCATGGAAAAATTCAATTACAAAGATGTTCAGCATAATTCATTTAGTAAAATAAGACACCTCCCGTAGAGTAATGTTAAAAATAATAGGCATAAAAGGCATATTTATTTGGTTGGTAACTTCCAAAGTTCGAACGTGACAAAACACGGAAGAAAAAAGCAAATGTTTCATTCGTGAACATACCTGATTCCCGAAATCATATGGATGGATGAAGCATGATTTGTGCGTAATGCTATACACGAGAATCAGTATATCAATTTTTGGTCCCTAAATAAACTTATGCGTAGTGTCGAAGCTCGACATCAAGTCCGTTGGTCGATAAATGTCCAGAGCCATGTGTTCAAAAAATGATTGATTGGCCAGCTATTTTACGAGAGCTCCATAAAACGTGATTTCGATAATTGTCATTACTGTAGGAAGTGCTATCCAATTTTAGTCTCTGAAACGTATAATTCAATACGAAGGGGCCCTACCTTACAAAATATCACGTGTATCACAGTGAATTCGAGAAACATTCCAGAAACAAATCATCCAGTATAATGGTTAGTTGAATGGTCTACATGGTCACCTAAACTGTTCACTTTGGACATTTTCTCTGGGGATACATCAAAGAAAGGGTACATGTAACCCCTCTATCAACACTGCAGTAACTTAAAAATCGTAAAACGGATGTTTGGGACAATGTGTCACATGCCATGAAGGAAGTGCAGCGGGAAATGAAAAACTGGATCCAAATGTGTATTGCTGAAGGACACCATTTTAAGCATGGTAAGTGAATTACGGAAAGGGATGTTTTGCTCAATGCGATCAAACATATATGTGTTTTTTGTTTTTCATTTGTGCTTGTGGTCAAGATGGTTATTTTTTGGAGGGGGGGGGGAGGTAACAAATCAATGATGCTGAGTAACATTGTCGTTAATCTTTTTCGTGTGTCTTCTGCAGTTTTTTAAAGAAGAACACTATCTCAAAATCTCTCCGCCAGGTTGTGCTGCTAATTTTTTTTTTCCATTTGTTTAGTGCATGTAAGCTTTACTATATCTAGATCCCACTTTAACGACTATATCTCTTGTCGTTCATTAATTATTGGAGTGGAAACAGACTTTAGCAGGTACACTGCATTTATATTTGCATGTATGAGTGTTATTCTTAGTTATCAAAATGCATCACTAACCGATTTATTTGTTTTAAGGTATGCCACTTTTAATAATTGCTCAGAAATAAACGAATAATTTGCGAAATATCTCGGAAGTATTTTCTGTATTACATTTTTGTTATATTGTGACATATAAAAAGATTAAAATGAATGTGAAACAACCTTACAAATTCAATTAATGCCCCCGAAACTTTCTAATGGAATTTTATAAATCATTCTCACAAATAAATGCTACATTTCATGTATTTTAGCAAAATGGTTTTAAGGAAGTATTTAGCTTTTAAATACTTCTGCCTTGAGTCTATTCTGCCTTGAGAGAAAACCACTGAGGTTAAAATTATACACACACACACATACACATCAATAGATTCTGAAGCTCAACATTTTCACGTAATCAGAATTGATGCGCAATGCATTTCTATGAAGCATGTTTTAAGAAACATTACATAATTTTTTACACAAAGCTTCTTTAAGCAAACGCATCGTAAAAGAATAATATCTAAGTCATTTTAATTGAAAGAATCATGAGATTTAATCAATTCAATCGATTCACTATTCAATTAATATCATTAAATAATTTGTAAATTAAATTTCTTGAAGCACGAGGTAATTTTAAGGAATAATTTAAAGTGCTGTGATGTTAGGTATCTTTATTAATAGAAAACATGCGTGAAAAGGTCTTCTTCGAGGTAATCGTGCTTGTAAACGAGTTTTTGAAATTGGTCATTTAATGTGATGTGCATTCAGGATTATACGTGTATTGACTTTTTAATAACAAATAAATAAGCATTGCAACATATTCAAGAGCGCGTTTAGATAATTAGATAGTATTATTTTAATTATAAAGTATTTCTATATGTATTTTTTTGGGCAAAAAAATCTTTACTGTCTTATTGATAAATTAGATATTTGCAAAGTATTTCATCATAAGCCAGGTGTTTTAAAAGCTTATTAATTAATGCGCATTTTTGACATTATGACTACGTGTTATTGAAATTATTTTTTAAGAAGTTTATCACATTATTAGTTTACGGTAGGTAAGAATTGTATTTTCTTACACAAAACTTTGACTAAATTTGATTTTATATTAACGTAATCAGTTTCAAATGATATACATTATTATTATAACTATACACTTCCTTAAAAGTATTTTTTTTTAAAAAAAAAATTACTATTTTAAGTAAGAGTACACTTGACTTCAAGATGTAATAAAATAATTCACGTTTCAAAAGTCATAATTCCAATTTATGTTACCTATGCAAAGTTGATGATACGTAGGATAAGTAAAAGCAATATTGATAATTTTATTACGTATGATATATTCTTGAATTAAATGCGTAACAATATCTAAAGGAAGCACAAATTTACATAACTATCATTTAAGTTATTGAAACATACGTTTCAGAAGTTGCGAGTGGAAAATATTCAGTATAGCAATATATAATTTCGAGAACAGTTAATCAGTCACTAAATCAGTTAAGTTATTCACTAGAAACTGAGATTACATGAATCTCATGCCTGAAGAATCTAGAATGTATGTTATACACAGAACAGTAAAGTGAAGGTATGTTGCATCTAATGGAATTAAATTTCGATAGATTTAGGGTATAATTGTACCGTGATTCAAATCACATTTACGTTATTCTGGCTTTGTTCATTGACTACATGTAATTTCAAGTTATTGGCTATGAACTGGAAATTTAGAAGCATATTATTCTAAAAGGTCTCTCCTTGAGTAATCTGAGCATATTGAAATTAGGAAATGAAATCTATTTGACTAGATATATTCGATTGATAATACGGTTCTATGATTTTGGAATCAAATAAATGTACATTCGTTTGATGTTTATATAGATTAAATTTATTGGTAGAATTTATAAGACGGAATGCAATCGGATCATCTATTTACAAATAAATTAACTACGCATATTATTCCATTATTCTTCGCTTTTTTATATACATTCATGACTTATCCTGAAAATGCCTTGTTTATAAATCTAGACCAGACGCTCCCAAATTATTTGTCTTATAACATACACCCCTTTAAAATTGTTTCGGTTTTTGGTAGACCCCGGCTACCTGATATTGAACTTTTGCAAAATATTAGCTGAAGTCTTTTTAACACAACTGGCACTTATACTTTAAAATATTTAAATTTCTAACTGAAGCATGTGTTTAAAATGTAAGAAACACACGATAAAATTAAAATTTTAATTGATATGTATAATAACAGATCAACAAACAAATGTTTATAATGGGTGGGATTAATGTGGGGCACTAATAACAAATTTTTAAAGTTTGACATCAATCTTGTCAGATTTAACCCTAAATCTCCTCCGTTAATAGTGTTTCCAGTCTTTTTCTTTTCTTTTTTTTTTGTTTTGGAGATTGACATCCAAACGCTGAAACTCATTCACACTAGGAAAAGCAATTATATTACTCAAAATACTCCTTAATTGGTTATAAATATCAGGTACGTCTTTCTAAAGCCAAAAATGCAGATATCCGTTTGTAAATTGTGCTGTGAAATCTTCGTCACCACCTATTCCGAGCAGTTCTTCTAATAATATAATATTTATTTTTTTAATGTGACCATGTGAATGCATTGCCTACTGTAGTCTATAATAATAATATTTTGCCTATGTATATCTAAGACTTTTGTATAGAGCTTGAAATAGAAGTTTTGAAATATATCATTCAGAATTCATACTTTAATATATAAGAGTAGGGAAATTTTAACAAAAAACAATGGTTAGTTATTCCACATTGATCGTAATTCTACAAATTATGTGGATATTTTACAAGTCCATGTTCGAGGTTTGTATAAAAGTTCTAGCTAAAAAAATTAGGCAACATATTATTATTATAGATGTAGTTTTCTTGAAAAGGTTAATGTTTTGGTAACATGTCAGTCTTTTTTTTTATGTTTTGCCGGAAAATGCATTTAAATAACATCCTTCTTTAAATAATATTCTTAAAACAATTCCATATGTATATTTTAATTAAACTGACAATTAATATATATATATATAGTAAACGGATTAGAAGAAATTCAAGTACAATCAAAATATAAAATCATACTAGGAAAATAATAATATAAATCAAAACTTTTTCTCATTTTCTTCTCACACACAAAAAAATAAATTATAAATAAACACACACACAAATCAACTAAATACTTAATTTACATTATTTATAAAAATTTATATATATGTATATATATATATATATATTCAAATGGCATTGCCTTAGATAATTTCTAATCTTATATATTTCAGCAAAAGTAAATTAGGTTTATTGCATATTTAAATGACTTTAAAAATTTAATTTTATCTATAGTATATTAAGATATTATATAAATTATATTCTTGCTTATATATTTCGCGCTCACGTTCTCTCTTTTTCAATATCATTGATGTGGGCTTTGTATTCGAAGAAATTATCCCTGAATTCCTAAGTGACCCTTTTAGCATTCTACGTGAGTTCTGACTCTCATAAATAAATGCAAATTGGAGGAAGAAAACTTGAAAAATAGGAGTAGGAAAACACTTTTCTTATTCCTAAAGCTCATTACATATGTAAGGCGATCTCCGAAATTCACTGTGTTTTAGTTCAGAAACACAGAAATATTCTTCGTGTTTGTTTTCGGCAACTGAAATTGTGTCTGAAATACAAGTCTTTATGCAAAATATTCCAAAAGAGTTATTCCACTACAACGTATCTGTATTTCGGAAGCAGGCTTTTTATTTTACTTTTTCGATTTCCTTGCTATGCGTGCGTGGATACACGAATCGCAGAATTATCAGCGCTTTTTCGGTGAAAAAATACATAAAAATAAACTTTGAACAGCTTTGTAAATTGTTTTAGGCCTAATGTATTCGAACTTTAAAGGTTACATAGCCAGTAAAATGGAAGTGAATGCTAAAATTTGGCAAGATGAATTAATGATGATGTTCGCTAAACTAGCAGAACGAAATCTACTTAAAATGCATTTATACAAATACCCAATGTAAAGAATTCATTTAGAAAAGAATTTTCCCTTTCGATTAATCACAAAAAGGACTCGCTAAAAGTAAACACATTGATGAAAAATAAAATGATTCTATTTTTTTTTTTTTTTAGTTAAAGTTTCTGTGCTCTAAAATAATTATAAAGTGTGTGACTGCAGTAAACTGATTTATATAACAAACCAAGAAAAACATTTTTTAATTATATGTACAGCACGTAATCACATATTTAAAAGGTAACGGAAATAAGCATTTTTCGTATGATTCTTGATATAATTTAGGTATTACAATATACAGGCCTTAATGTGACCCAAGAGCTAATTCCCGAACCGTTCGGTACTTCCAATTTGAAAAATGTTTTAAAAAAGGTAAACCATGTTTTTACGTGCTTTTCGAAACAAAAAACCCATTTAGAAAAAAATTATAAAAATTAACTTTTTATACGGTCCCCAGGTCCTATCGCTTATATTTAGAAAAAGATGCAGTACACAAAAACAAAGTAAACACAAAAAGTTTCATTTTATTACGATAAAAACTGACCGAGTTATGCCTACATAAATTTGAAGCATCCGAGTTGCTCAGAAAAAGGGGTCGTATATAAATTGAGTTTAGAGAACAGTAATTCACTATCTACAGAAAAGAGCAAAAGAAAGACATCATAGTTATTTTTAAACATAGAAGTAAACATCATAGATTGACAATTTGCATTGCTGTATGGCAAAAAAATAATAATTAAATTAAAGAAATACAACTTGTACCGAAAAGATTAAAAAACAGCTTGTTTTAACAAATAGCAGCAAAATAATACAGGATTTTCCGTTCAAATTATAGCATAATGGGGAACGATGCACCAATTATTATTATATCAGAATGACCAAATTAACTTAAATAATGGTGAAGGCACGAGGTGTGGCAAGAGACAAGAGAATACTTCTATGACAACTCCCACTTTTATACAAGGGTTGAACAGCAAGGGCAATTGTTCAATAAGATGGATGTCTTCGAGTGGGAAATTTAATGACATAAAGTCTTGCAGCCTCTGTCTTATATCAATTACACTGTCCATTAAACAGTACCATTTCGTAGTATTCTTCATTTGCATACATCTCGTTCTCCAGTACTAGAATTCGTAATATTAGAGTACGACTGTATGCAATTTCAAGTGACTACACAACAGATTTTTAACGTTCATCATGATCAGCAAAAACGCAGCAAATCAGACTGAAGCCGCAGCATATAAGTGTATTTTTTGGAACTGCTTTTGAAATGTTTTCTTCGTCCAAAATATTTTATTTTTTCTATGACTTACACGTACACAGAATAAATTTTATTTCTTAAGGTCTCCATTGTTGTATTGTTAACGTATACTTTTAAATTTAAAAATGATTTACATAAAAGTGACGTGCAAGAGCGAAAGTTTCCTGGCAGAGTTCCAATTAATTTCACTTTGGAGACGGCACCTTACTAGCTTCTTGAAAATGGCCGAGAAAATGGAGAAAATATGTGTTTTTTAAAGTTCCATAACTCGGGCAGTTTTTATCTTAATAAAATGAAACTTTTTGTGTTTACTTTGTTTTTGTGCATTGCATCTTTTCCTAAATATAAGTGATAGGACCTGGGACCGTATAAAAATTAATTTTTGTATTTTTTTTCGAAATGGGTTTTTTGGTTCGAAAAGCACGTAAAAATATTCTTTACCTGATTTAAAACATTTTTCAAATTGGAAGTGCATATCTAAACCGAACGGTTCGGGAATTAGCTATTGGGTCACATTAAGGCTAGACACCCTGTATATCCCTTAACATTTCTTTCTACATCATCTTACAGAGACAGGAATACTGGGAACTAAGTAAATTTTAATAAATGATAATTCATCACTTCATACCTTACACAAGAAAAACATTTAAAATTATTTCGGATTATTACATTCAAATACTTGTACCATTACGTTAGAAATACATTTACATAACAAGTATTCCATCATCGTAAGATTCCATAAAAACGTTTTTATTTCTGATTAAAAATATCATATCTAAATTAAAATCCACATTAAATGAACATACATAGATTACAATTAATGAAATAATTCGTAAATTAATTAAAATTGCTATGTTATTTTTCATAACACAATTTGACTAATCTAAAATCAAATGAATCTTGAAAAAATTTTAAAAATTTAGTTTTAAATTTCATATACATAGTTATTCCATCAGATTTCAATTATTTTAAGCTCAGGTGCCATCCCCTGGTCAATTGAACTTGGTTCAAAATTACGAGTTCCTTCCCCCAAAAGCCCTGAAATAGCTGGAAAGTGCGATGTCAATATTCACTCACACTCCTACTGTTTTAATGAAAAATAAGTAGAATAAACCACAAGAAAAGATAAGAGAAATGAGCTATACATGCTTTCATGATATCAAAAAACAGAAATTTACTCATCCCAAAGTATTCCTTCTATAGATTATAATTAAATTTATTTAAAATAGTTAAACATGTTTACAAAATTGCTTGTAAAAATTAATACCACAGATTAACTTCGATTGTAAAATGTCCAAATGATTCCAGTTATAAATTCCAATTTTTAAATAAGAGTAACTTTATCGAAAATGATACTAAATTAAGGATTCCATAGCTGAAAAAAAAGCATAATTTATTGATTTTGGATTAAATTTCATCTAGTAAATATGTATTATATGTTTCTATGCTAATTTATATTTGTGAATGTTTTTTTACTAGCATTTTTCTACTATGTTGCAAAATAATCTTGACCTATCTATTATATCTACGGTCATGAGAATATTGTAATTTTGATACAGGAAAATAGGGAAAAATATTTAGTATTATTTTTTTTATAATTCAAAAGTATAAACAAATATGGTGTGAATGAATAAATAATAAAATGCTAATATACAATCGATAGATTCTGAGTTTTCGAAAAGGAAAATTGATTTTTTAAAACATTAGGAAAGAAAAAAACAAATTCTAAACATTCTTTAGAAAAGTGAATTTTATAAATTTTCTTTAAATTTGTATAGCAAATAAAAATTATGAGATTTATATATATTTTTTAAGCAGATATTGATGTTTACCTTGTTCAAAGTAAATATTTAAAAAAAAATAGTGCTACCCATTTCATTTTAAAATAGACAAAAGTCATAGAATTCTAAAATGTCTTAAATTATTTTCTACAAATAGCAAAATGTCCCCATTAGGCAATATTCCAATATAACTTATAGTAGTTTATTTACACTTCTTTCAAATATTATTGTAAATATTATTTCATATTATGTAAATTTTATTCGATGGTGGAGATGGTGTAGCTAAGCTACACCATCTGAGATAAGAAACAACAACAACAAATTTTATTTCTTCCTCTGAATACACATTGACAATATATATTTTAACATTACTTTCTTGGATATAAAAATAAATTAAAAGTAAAAAAAATTTTTTTTTAAACAAGCTTTTATTTAAACGTGCTAAAAAGAATAAAATAAACGTTTCCTTTAAAACTTTTTTTATTATCAACTTATAACGTCATTACACAATTTATATGATATAAAACCTCGTCGGGAGATTAAAGTACTCATAGGTTGAAATTTTTACAAATTAAAATCAATCAGATCATGTTATTTAATTTACTTGTTTATCTACACAGGTAAATCTCGCGACATGCTTTAATATCATATAAATTGTGTAATGACGTTATAAGTTGATAATAAAAAAAGTGTTAAAGGAAAAGTTTATTTTATTCTTTTTAGCACGTTTAAATAAAAGCTTGTTTAATTTTTTTTTTTACTTTTAATTTATTTTTTACTTTTTAGTTATCGCTGGTTAGGTTTCTAAGCCTGTTTATCTCATTCAACGCTGGTTTTAGAAAAGAATCATAAAATATGTGAAGTATCATTGTTTTGCCAAAAAAAAGGGGGGGGGGTTAATTCGTAAAAAAGAAAGTTTTCGGCATTTTATTATTTAAATCTCTGATTCTAAAAGATCGAAATATGAACTTTTTGAAAATAATTTTCATTCAAACGCATCGATATTTATTTATTTTAGAAGAAATCAATAAAATAAGCAAAGTATCATTGTTTTGTAAAAAAAAAAAAAAACGTATTGGGGCGCAATAAATGATCTTACCTATTAAAAAATTTCTTTGGATGTTATTAAATGTGCAAATAAAATTTTGAGTATTTTTTAAGAAATCAGAAACATTTCCTTTTGAGGGGGGACAGAACCCTAGTCTTTTCAGCACTTAACCATGCGACATGGCAATTAAACCAGGAAGTTCTCGGCAAACAGTATGGAAGGACCTTTAAAATCGAAGGTAGAAATATTCACACATCAAATCTAAAAAGCATTAAAAAAATACACATACAGTCTATTTATGCATAATTCCATGTAAAGATTTGCATACATGAATATTTACATGCATTTTCCCCCCCTTTATAAAATAAACTAAAATCAATTTTATGCAATATTTCATGAAAAGATAGAAAACATCCGATCATTTATTAAATTGTTGATATTAGCATATGTGTTTAAAATCAAAGATGATTAATTTTTTTTAATAAAAAATGAAATCTGTGATTTAAAGTAGAAATTTTTAAAATTACAAATTTGACATGTTTATTAAATATTGAATTAAAATTGCGAGCATTTTTTGAAAACGAGGAAAAAAGAAAAAGTTTTTGTGTACTTAATTTACTAAATCACTGATTTTAAAACAGCAAAGTATATGAACTTTTTTAGATCAGACGATTTACTCGTCAGAATTTTGAGAAATCCATACCTAACGATTGAAAAATTTTGATTAATGATTCACAGAAAACAATACTTATTACTTAAAAAATAATAATTTAAATCACTACATTTAAAATAATGATAACGGAATAAAAACGATTAAGTTTTTCACAAATATTATAGAAATTTTTGTTTTATAAACGGATGTTTAAAATGAATTCTTTGAATTAATACTTGTACAGAGAAAATGAAAAATTAAATAAATATATCATTCGCATTTTTTTTACTCGCCGAATTCGGTGATTTTGATTATTTATTGGCACCATCTTTTCTAGTATAGCCTATTTGCAGACTTCAAATGCAAGATGAAACAGATAGTCATTGGGCGCCAAACTGGTTTTCGACGCCAAGCCTTAACTTACCGTAAAATCACGTTTTTTTATTAAAGTTTTGATTTTTTTTGAGGGCATATTTTTTAAGTTCTGATTTCCAAGTTTCACGTATTGGTTGCAAAACACGGAATTTTTAAATAAAAAATGTTAAAAGAAATACTGTATGTTTTTATTCTTGTAAAATGTGTATTAGATGAAAAACACAAAACTGTTTTAAAATCCGTATTGTTTAAGCACTTTTTTCAATCTTCACCTTAACTATAGATAATAATGTTCTACACACGGAAAAAAAGTTTCATGCGATTATTTTAATAAATGGCGAAGTTATTAAATGTTTAATTAAAATTTTGAGTATTTTTTTAAAAAAATCATTAAAAAAATGTTTGACATTTTATTTTTTAAATAACATATTCTAAAAGAAAAAGGCATGAACTTACTTAGTGTAGAATATCGTGTTAATGACACAAAAATAAATTCATACGCAACGATTTAGAAATCGTTTTCATAAAAACGCATAAATTGTAACATATTTTTAAAAAACTTGTATAAAATACAAATATCATTATTTTGTAAAAAAAATTGTACCGTATAGTGGGGAAATAAATAATCATTCCGATTCTGTAACTATTTTTTGTTCAAGTTTTAAAAAAAATTAGATTGTTGTTTTAAAACCCCCAAAACAATCCCCTCTTCCTTCTTCATTTTGCGTCGCCGAGCATAGCGGAATAAAACAGCCCACAGGAGTAAAACAATTATGCTATTTAAGGTTTATAATTAATATCTTTTGAACTAATTGCAATATCGGAATATAAATGGTCAAAACACGCATTGTCATCCAAATTAAACGTGCATACAAAATTTCAGCTCAATGAATTGAAGATATCAGCTTCAAAATTGAGTTGCAAGATTCCACCCGAACAAATTACATACATACATATATTGCAAGTTAAATAAAAGCTTGTAAAAAAACTGTGAATTTAAGCAAAACGTTATGATATATCTATATGACATATTCAAGGAGAAAATTAAGCATAAGATGTCACTTGAAATACCTCTAGCGAAAACAAATTGAATGATTAGTCCAAATTAACTCCGTGTAACACATCATTGAAAACATTTTTATGATTTATTGAAATACTTTCTAAAAATTAGACTTTTAAATGAAAATTACATTTATAAGGAAAAATTAAAAATTTTGAAATTTTTAATTTGCATAAAACAAGGCAAACATATATTCCTAATGTAAACCATAGTAAAAAAAAATTAATATTTTTTAATTAAAATTCTGAAACACAATATGTTATAAATGTATGTCATGCAAAAAGGATTTTCTGGAAAAACTTTTTTTTTGCCTTATGCATATATTTTATTTAAGGTATCCGACCACACTAAAACTGTGAATTTTGCCAAAAACTGACAAATTTGTTTTATGATTTTATTTTATGGGCCATTTTATATGCTTTATAAAAACACCAAGTTTTTCATTTTTCGTTTACAAGAACAAAAACTACAAGTGTTTTAGTAAAAGCAGATGCCATTACTTTAACCAAGATGTCATACTTTAAAACGCGTTTTACTCGAAATGTGATTTTTTGAAAAAAAAATCAAACGGGGCCAGCGATTGCTAAAAAGGTTTTGAACATAATTAACACAGATAAATTTTTTCTGTAAGTTCTGTATAATATTAGAATTATTTTAATCTTCAGATTTATCAATCACTGTTTTTATTACAAAATTTACAATCCCTTATGTCAATATAATCACTGCCTTTTTACGCATTTTCATATAGTAACCGAGATAAAGTGCTCTAGTTTTTGTAAAAAAGAAAATATCTCTTATCCTGAAGGTCATTTCAAAATTGAATAATATAGCAACACATTAAATTGAAAAAAAGGAAAATTTGTTCATAAATTTTTGGTGCAGAATGGGCCACGCGTATGCTATTTTTTGTCAATTTTTACCTATTTTTTCCCATTTTAGTTATAATAATTTCTTTTTCTCTTCTTAGTTTTAGCACATTTTTCTTAAAATTTGTCGCAACCAGTCGGATACATTAATATCGTACTCTATGCTGAATTGTGAATTTTAATTTGTATATATATGTAACGATGCTGACATTAAAAACATGAAAGATTTTCCGTTACTAAAATGCTCCTGTGTGCTATAATTATGTTAGTGTGATTTCAGACATACTGCAGCTTTTCAGTTTTTAAATAGTTGCCACGTTGAATTTCAAAACGTGGCTACCAATCTTGGACTCATTCCAAGCAATCTTAGCATTAGCAAACATGAAGAATGAATTCAACCATATTTGTTCTCGAAATCTAAAATCAAATAAAATTTCATTTCCACTCCAATTTCTGTCAGCAATCAAAAATATGTTTTTATTTACTTCAAAACTGGGTAGATGTGTATTTTGGAAGAATAATATATTTTTGAAGGTTTAATTTCAATTTTAATAATATGGATAAGGGTTTATAAGCTAAAGAATATTTTCATTTCAAGAAATGGTGAGCAACTCATAGCAGACATGCATGTTTGTGAATTTAAAACCTGGTGCCACAGAACCTACCACGTAAAAGTGCTGATGCACGTTATAGCAATAGAGGCTCATAGTCCACCTGTTGCTGCGATGTGGCAGTTTGAAAAAGGGTGTGTCAATCCATCTGCAATCCTCGTCACTTGACCGTGGCTTAAAATTACCTGATCCATTGCAATAACTCCCCTGTTCCTTGAAAGTGTGACGTTAATAAACATTCATTCAAACTTTTGCAATAAATATATGAGGCCCGATTACAACAAAGCTATTTAATAAAGTTGTTTTTATTTCTGAGAATGTTGGCAATCGTAGTTACTGTTTTATAAAAAATATATGTGTTAAACATTTGTTAACATTTCAAATGATATCTAATTATAGCAACCCTTATGTGAATGTAATTTGTATTGAAAAACTTTCTTAGTAAGTCTTTTTTTTTTTCAGAAAATGTAAATGTTTCGAACTTTTGCATTTTTTTCTGAGTTCTTTTAGTTATTTTAATTAAAACCTTTATAAATATGCATGGGAAAAAATGAGAAATATTCAGAACATTGGTTGTTGCGCTTGACATCAACATTTTTTTTCTATAGTGTTAAAAGGATATTGATGCTCTTATTATATTTTAAAAATCATGCAACAAATTTTTGTATTTGTGTTTTAATTATAAATATTTTTCTTTTATTTTTACTATTAATAGTTTAAGTCATAGAGAATTTTTTCCAGGCTTTCTCTTCACATAATTTATACGACAAAGATAATAATTTTTATAAATCCTTTGGTATTTAAATTTTGAAAAGAAGATTGATTTAATTCACATCTCTGAGCTCAAAAACTGCAATTAAGCAAAAGTTACTTCTCACAAGAAGCCAATTTCTTGCAAGCTTTCAATTTCTTCGAAGAAATCACAAGTTATTTGCTAACATAGCAGTCTTCCTAAGAAGGATTTCAGATCTTTATTGCTGTCTTGAATAAAACATAGACCATCGTGTCTCTTTTCTTGTCAAAAGTTGTCAAGACTTTCTCCACAAGAGCCGCAAACTTTCTTTCGACTCCCCACACCATCCACACTATTGATCTTATGTCTGTTGGGAAAATATGATGAAACATCTTTGTACTAGAGTTCTGGACAATATATAGATTATTTATGTCCGACGTTTTAGATAGTTCAAGAAGATAACTGCGTTTCCCGCTCGTATATTTCGTTTTATTTTTTTCCAGTACCCATGTAACTATTCATGATGTACGACATGAAAAGCATTGTTAAAAGAATTGTCCATTGGGAAGCCTCATCTTTATTGGCGCTTGAGTTTATAGGCAAAAATACTAAAAAAAAGCAAAATGTATTAAAAAAATATATGCTTTCGCAAGATGTTTAAAGATGACTTTAGATAATGTTTACTAGAAAATGTTTTGGAAATTGTTGACAGCGTTCTTTGCATACATAGTAAAATATTCAAAGATTAAATAAGCTAGAACATGTTTTTTTCTTTTCTGCATAAATACTGCTCTTTAATAAAATACGTGCTTTATCGCTAAATATGAGGATGGCCTTTTCTAAGTGAATCACTGCGGCATAAAGTTTATAGTGGATGTAGTAATTCACTTGAGAATTTTTATACTCTCACTGAAAAATGAGAGACTTAAAGCAAATAATCGTTTATACTGAAATATTTTCTTATGAATACTTTAAACTAAAATTTACTATTCAAATAAAAACTAAATATTTATCAGTATCAAGGGGACAAATATAATTAAAAAATAAAATAAATTCAATAGTTTTCCTCTGTATAAAATATATCTGATTTAATTTTCTAATTTTTTCTTTTGCATTTTAACAATTATGCATCGGTCATAATTTGAATATTCCAATAACTATATGAATATTTTAAATTACTGCGAATATGCATGTTTTCTGATATATAGTGCAAATAATTTTAAATATGCATTCTGTTACATAAAGTCAACGCAACAGGACTGGGAGGACATTGTGTTGCACATATCTTATCATAGAATGCACAATTAATTAGTTCTAGCCACCATTGTCTAAATAGTTCAACCACAAACCCACAAAAATGGTGCGATAGATTCGTGCAAGAAATAGATGGCATATCATATTTATGACATGAGTTCAGGGCGAAAAAGGCCCCTTCGACTCATTAGCATTATACCAATGCTTCGCAGGGGGTTTAGTATAGGGTATGTCATCTCTTAGAGAAGATGTAAATTTGAATTAAAAGAGTCAGGATTTGTCAAATCCCAAGGTCACTGGACATTTGAGCCAGAAGGAGACGATGTTTGTATGGAGCAGCGGTGGCAAGCTATTAGAGCTCCATGGACCACTAAATACCTAATTTTATATTTTGAGGACAACTGTCACTGTCATTTATTTAAGTCTCTGTTGATATTTCCCTATCACCGGAAATCAACTTCAAGTAATGTTGACAAAATGTTGCGTTTTACCGTCAACTCTTGCTTTCAAATGTAAATAGATAAATTTGTAAAAGGTTCTAAAAATTCAACTAAATAAGAAGGAATTTCACTAAGAGTAGTAGGTAAAAATTTTAAAAGAAGCACATCACATATTTTATAATACGTTTTGTTACTCGTTATTTTTAAAACCAAATTTTCATAAAAATATAACTAATATCACAATTTGTCTGTGAACCTTATAAAATTATTGATGAACCACTGGTTGGTGATCTTGAGTAGAATACCAAGAACGTAACAATCGGCTGAGAATGATGACTGAATGAGAAGGAAAAGCATTGTTCGATCTGAAATCAGAACTTTTATTTCAGACGTATAACTGTGGCAACAGTGACTACTATGACCATCAACAGGCGACACAGAAAACTGGTCATGGCATTGATTTCACCGATTTCTCTTGGACGTTGCACATAACTACACTTGTTTGCAGTGGGGTTGTGTCAATTTATATTGTAAGGGTCAAGAACTATATTAGAATTTTTTTCAGCGATTAGACCCATTTTGAATGGTTGCCCAATAAGCAATGCGGACTACATCTAGGCTAGGTGATGGACTATCATCCGCCACATACTCTGATTCTCAGGGGTTATGGTATATGGTCATTTCTATTGATAACTGGACACCTTTGGTTTGCATTCATGGAATTCTTACGGCACAGTGGTGCTTTGGTGAGATTCAAAAGTTGAAAGTGTCACCCTTTCATTTTTTTTAATTCCTGGGTGAGTATTTCAACAAAATATTGTCCAGACGACCTGAAAGTTTCGTTTATTGATTATTTCTATTCTTCTCGTCCCTCTTGTTACATTTCTTCAATAAACCATGTTTACAGTCTGTTGAACAAGTATCATCAACCATCCCCATATCATATCGATCTAGTTCTTAAATTAAATCTGTTTGACAAACAATCCTGCAGGGAGATATCCTCAAACTCTTCGATTCAATACTCAGTCATAAATCTACTTACTATAAGGCCAGAGGTGAGGCAAATGTATAGAACTTTTTTTTCTGCTCTTGTGTGTAGCTGCTTTCTCTTATGTATATAAAATTCAATATATATATATATATAAATATATTGTTAAATGTTCTTTCTGAGTACATATAAATTTCGAATACCAATTGTCATACTATTCGGATATATTCTTACAGTCTTGATTGTTATGTCATTAAGTGCACGTTTGAGCCAAAATTTGAAAATATTGAAATATGTGCGTTTGCTTGATTGTAACATTTTTAACTAATCACGACAGCCGCCTACTAGTTTAACTGTGGATATGTGATTATGCAGAAAATTAATAATCCCAGTTAAATTCAAAAGTTTAAAGGAATTCAGGAAATTGATAGAAGCACAGCTAAAAGGAATATAGCTTAGAATGCATAAAAATATCAAAGGTGTCAAGTTTAGTAAAAAATGCACTACTATGTAGTTACTCTAGCTTTTTTCCGCTTAAATATTCAATAATTTTACATTTTTATTTCGCTAAATTTCAAATTGTTTCTTTCGAAAGAATAAAAACGATTAGATTGAAACTAGAATAATACATTGACTTTTTTACATGATGCTATTTATTTTTCTTAATAATAATAATAAAAACAATGTTTCATAAGAAATTTTATTCAGATTTTAAGCAATCGTATCATTTGCTTAAAATTATTCCCTATAATTGAGAAATAATTGATTATTATAATATTATACACGCCTAATCATATTAATGAATAAATTTGTTTTTTATATATCTAATCTATTACATAAAATTGTTTATTATTATAATATATCGATATATTTTTAAAATCAATATATGCAAAAGGGTCTTCATTCAATCTTAGTTCTTATAACATTCTTTACGACATCATACTTTAAGACACCGGATAAGTACTTCATTAAATGCATGGAAATTTATTCAAAGTTGTTAATAATAATTATTAGATTTAAAAGTGCCATAATGTCTAAAGAAAATATATCTAAAACTTTCATGTGACATTGAGAATATAATATTTACTTAAATTTACAATATTATTTCAAAAAGTAGAACTCATTTTATATATAGCAGTTATAAAATGCCATATAAGAACAAAACTGCGAAATTCATAGAGAGAAATGTGTTGTTTTAAGAAAGAAAGTAAACGTTCTATGAATGGATAGAAAAGTTTTTCGTGTTTTCACTTAGTTCACTGGTATCGCAACGCAATTCTGAACTTCGTACACAAAGTCTCACCTTTTTGTTGATAAACGAGAGTATATTTACTGCCTTTATGTACACAGTTTCTTCTTTTATATTCTTCGTGGATTCTCTGAAGTTAAAAATGGAATTTGCTCATGCATTCTGAGCTTCGGTCATAAAAATTTACTGCCAAGTTTAAGGCTTAAACCCTATTGCCTAAACTATGTAGTTTTGCCCAAGAAAGCACTTTTCACATACGTCAAATTTATGTTTTCATCTCAGAGTTCCGTCAGTTTATTTTTATTTCTATAGAAAAAGAGAATATTCTTAGAAAAATTTTAAAAAACTCTTTTTTTTGCAGAAGCTGTCCGGATAAAAATGATATTATTGTACTGTTTTTTGCACATTTCCTATGATAAGTGAATATTACAATTAAACATGCAAACATAATTTTATTAAAATAAATTAAATCCGAATTTTTATATTTCTGAAAGATTATCCCATGTATATTTTACAAATTCCATGTACACAATATAAATATTTGTCAATACCTTAAATCAAAGTATTAACCCATATGTTTAAGTAGCAATTTAGGTAATTAAAATGTAATCTGGAGATATCATTTGTCTAATTTTCTGATTAGATCAGAAATTTTCGCAAATAGATACCATCGAATTATATTGTAATCATTCAAAATATCTATGCTTAATATCATCTAACCTTTTAGATAAAACTTTAGTTAGCATTAGATTGAAGTGATGCTAAAGATTTATTTAGTAATTATTAAGTGAATAACATGAAGTATCAATAACCCCTCTTAGAAAAGATTTTTGAAATATTATGTGTATAGTTATTATTAACCTGAAATCAAAATTTAATCAATTATTATACAAACTGATAACTGTTTTCAACATGTTTGCAATTATATTTAGGTATTAAAATATAATAAGCATAATCACGGGTTATGTGCTTTTAATGCTTAAAATTTATGAATTTTGATTAATAACTAATCCAGTGCTTCTCAAACTTTCAATATTTGCGACCCAATATTCAATCATAATTATCATCTCGCCCCCCCCCTCCCCTTCGATAACAATGTATTGAATTCAGTAATACTATACTTTGATGATAAAGCTACAATGCACGACGTTAACCTCTTAAGTGCCACCGGCGTATATAAACGTCTCGCTCAGCCAAAACGTTAATTGCACAGGACGTATATATACGTCTTTCTAAAGTGCATTCTTTTCTCCGTACTGCTATCCATAAAACTATTCCGAAGGCTTTTGAATGCAGTAAAAGACGACTTTGTTTGCGAAGCATTTATGTATTTCAAAGGATTTGCATATTTATTCCTTTTCTCCCCATTACATCATATACGCACAGTTACGTGGAAAACGATGTCATTTGGAAGCAAATAGCGTAAATTTAATCGGTAGGTAAGGGATAATTAAAAACCATGGAAATTATGAAGTGTTAATTTCTGTATATAAATTTATACATGTCCAGCCCATGAGGTCACTCGTAATTATTAAATTTGTTTTTTGATTGAATATTGATGAATTAATTATAAAATGCATTATGCAGTACTTATATATTTGTAAGTGTATTATATCAGAGTAAATGTGTATTATTTTTTATTTTCTTTTTATTTTGTCAGAATGTATTTTGTTTGTTTACTTTCTGTAAATTGATAGTTTTTTTTAAACATAATCTTTTGTTTTCGACATTTTAATATGCTCGCGCCCCCTCGCAGGGTGATCGCGCCCCCCACAGTTTGAGAAACGCTGAACTAATAGGTTTTATTTTTATTTACAATGCTCTAAGCAACGGGCTTGATTTTAAATTATTACATTTGCATTTATAGAGCATCTCTTGTCGTTTGCGGAGTAAAGTGTACTTTGTTAAATTTATATATATATATATATATATATATATATATATATAATTATTATAATTATTATTTTTTTATTTCCTGTTATGTTCTATATTTTATATAAAGTTCTTCCATATATATATATAATCAAAATTTCTCTACAAGGGAGAGATGAATTGACATGATTAAAACTGAAAAAAATTGTAATTGCAAGATAATTAGACAACAGAATTTAAAAGGAGATATGAAAAATTGAAATAACAGAGCTAAATATAAAAATATAAAAGAATGGATGCTACAGTATTATCAACCTTGCTGACTTAGGACAGCTTATATACAATATGTATATGTACATGTAAGCATGTATATATGTATACACCCTCTTCTTCCCACGCACACACACACATATGCATATACTATATATATAAGCAAAGATAGTTACATTATCATCACAATATAAAACAACATGAGGGAGGACTTCATAGATTTGAGACTTGTTCAAGTGTGGAGGATGACAAAAAAGCTGGGGAAAACTCTCCTAACTGACACGCTACACCAATGGGAGGATATTGATCGTGGGTAGATTTAATTTGTATTGGCTCTGTGCAATGTGGATCTTCAGTGGCACCAGAACTCGAATCCGTGACACTCAGGTGATCATATCGTGATTAAAAACCGCAGGCTACTGAGGCCATAGGAAAGAGAGAGAGAGGAAGTACGTGCAATAAAAAATAAACTTGAAATATATTAAAATACAAGCGTGCTTTATTATTAAAATGTTAACCCTTACATGTGACAGAAATTTTAATTTATGTGTGTTATTACGAAACAATTATTTATGTACTCCGTTAAAAATGAAAATTCATTTTATGTCTTGCATTTTGGTATATTCTTATACCTACACACTTTTCACTTCAGGGAACTTTTCAGAATGATGTTTCTTATTCTTTGAAGTTAAACATAATCACTAAATCATGTTACAAGATTGAAGTATTTGATTTATTCATACTAGCATACTTTATATTTTTTCTTTCATTGAAAAATATTTCCAACAACAGCAACAATACAGAGTAGGATTTTGCATGAATTTATAATAAACTATGCATCATATTTACATTTTTTTCGAAAAAAATAACACAAATATTTATTCCAAAGAAAATTATGCACACTGCTCACCTCTATTAAAAGTGTCAAAGAAAATAAAAGAAGAAATAACTTTTTGATAAGAATTTGAAAGTCAAATATTATACGAAAAATTTGTAGAAGAGAATTTATAAACAAGAATTTTACTATCAGCTAAAAATAAGATATTTTTTAAACCTGTTTGTTGCATACTGACAGAATAGAATCTTATTGGAAACATGGTAACATTTGATATATTTTGTTTTTATTAAGTTGTATTGAACATTAATTCACACTTTTTACCACGTGAGGTTTTTAAATACTCTCTTATTCAAATTATTTTAAATATTATTTAAAATTTATATATACTGTGATAATTTAACTGCGTACAAAAATGAAAGTGATTTTTAAAAAAAAAATCATAGAAATTTGAATATTTTTGAAAATTTACAAAATATTTTACAATATATACTAATTTTTTTATGAAATTTATTTTAAAAATTTTCACTTATTTTAAATTAGTAAGTTTATTTATGTTTTAAAACATATGCGTTAAACGTGAACAAAAAATAAAATTATATGAGTAACAATGAATAAAAAAAATAATCAGATTAAAGAGCGCGTTATTAGTCCCAATTTTAAATAATTTTAAGTATAACGTGTAGTATTATTAAACATAAGATGTAATGTTTTTGTTATATATACATATACATGAAAGGCTCTAGCTAAGTTAAACATTTTTCAAGCAATTTGTTCCCAAAAAGCTGCACATTTTGTGATTATATTTTAATAATTTTAAATGCAGCATGTCCAAGTTGGCCTTTGGACAAGATGCAGAAATTATCTAAACATACGAATCTCTGTATTTTATATATTATCTGACATTATTCATTAGTAAATGTTAAGATAATTTGCTAAAAGTCAGTTATTTTATCACGTAAATGTGAGCAGTTCTTGTACCCTATACTGTGACCAACATGAAACTGAATCATCTGCCAACCAATATGATGCACAATCCAGAGGAGAGAATGATCACCTGCCTTCATACAATTATTCTAAGCGACACATCCCAACGGCATTCAACAAATAGAATTACAGATAATTTCTTCCCAAAGACATGTTTAATTTCAACGTGATAATTTAAACTCAAATGAATTTGTAAGAAATAAAATTTTGCTCGTTGGGTGAACCTCTTAATGGGTTTTTGTGATGTTACATGTATGTAGGCATGCTTGGTACAAATGAGTTTGGCACTTTAATAATTCACCATATCTAACATAGGTATAAAATTTCCTTATATTTCAGATACACGACCTGCGTTTCTAAGGGAAAAAATATTTTACCTATGAATATATATATATATATATATGTGTGTGTGTGTGTGTGTGTGTTCCATATTTATAATTAAATCTCATTATATAAATTTAAACACAGTTTTTTCAAAGTAACCTAAATCCACAACATTTTTTTCCTTATTAAGAAGCTTTTACAAATATGAATATTTTAATTTTATAAAGAGTCCCCAGCTATGCATATATGTGCTGCTAAATATATAACATCAACTATAAATACCAAATATTACTGGCTAAGTTATTGATTCACTGTATCTGCAGCACCCCTTAACAACATCTTCACAACTAGAAGGTGCAACATATCTATAAAATATTTATTAATTATAGCATCCATATTTGATAAGATAATTAATGTTAATTAATATGTTAAATTAATTTTATTCTAAAAGATAAAAACATTTGTTTTTATATTTATATGTTTTTAGATTTATTTTCCTTCTAAGAGATCTCGAAGTTACTTCTAAACTTTTTACTGTCACAGTTTCTGATTACTTTTACTAACAAAGGTATATGAAATTGGGTCAGTCAAAGTAAATACGGAAGTATTGCTAACTTTATATCAGAACGAAAAAATAATACTGACAACCCCATCCGCAATCACTCATTTTCAAACAGGAAACCTGAATCTAACGCTTTTTTTTCTCTTTGATAGATGAAAAACAATGCAGCAAAAAGTATTCTGCTTCAATCTCAATTGAAGTCTCTTGGCTCAATTGTGAGCAAATACACATAGACATTATGCTTGTTTCTTTCATGCTTTTCTACACAATAAAATTTAATACAATATATGAGGGAAAATATTTATTATGTACCTTCTATTATTTTCGATCAAATATTTCTATTTTTCGAAGTAAACAAATATTTCCTTTCTTGAAGGTGTTTTTAAGTATTGACTTCCATGAATCCTCTTTAAGGCGGTATTGAAGAGGCACATAAATGAATAATTTTTACATAATTAATGCTAGTTGAATTAAAATATTCATATATGTTATTTTAAGAAAATAATCACAATAAACATTATTTAGCTGCAATTTTTGGCAAAAAAATAAAGCAAAATTGACATATTTTCAAAACATTTTCCTTTTATGAAAAATACTTCAATACCAATAATATATTTCCTATAAAAATAGAACACATCTGTACAGAGTATGAATTATGATTTGTTTTTATTTAGAAATGCGATTATTCCTATTTTGATACAATTAATATGACCTTATTATCTGTTAATTTAGGTATCAGTATTTTAAATCCTTACAAATTTTGAAAAAAAAACTTTAATTACAAATGATGTGTGAAAAGCATGCGATTCTTCATTTAAGCTAACACAAATCAATTCCCGAATAATTATCAATGTTTTTATAGCGATTTTTTTGCAAATATGGTAGAAGAAAGGTACTTTTTACCTACTCATATGAAGTAAACATCTTTTAGTTATTTTCTTTCGAGAAGAATTTATCTATCTACTAAATTAGCTTACTCCATCTAAACATTTCGTAAATCAATATGTAGTATATCTCTTTATCCTTTTCCTTTAGATCCTATTCCACATATCTTGGTCCTTTTGACAGGTGTCTTGCTGAATGTCAAAGATGTCATCTTTTGGTTCTGTCAACCGAATCCAGTCTGAAGCTGACATTCTGTTTACTTTGGGGCCATTTTTATTAACGCGAAGATTCTTCCCAAATATTCCATAAACGGTTTGCATTATGTGTTGTGTTCTAAGATATTATTATGTGGGTAATAGCCAAAATTTCATCTTTGAAGAATCTGAAACATTTTTGAAAGAAGAAGGAAAAAAAATGAAAATAAATATAAAACTGCTATTAATTATAATATAATTTGAAATAAAGTATTCAAATGTCATTGGAATCGTAATTAGTTTATTACATAAGAATTTTAAAAAAACTATTTTGCTACAAAAAAAATATTTACGTAAATGTGTTACTCAATATATGAAATCAATTTCAATAAATTTACTAATAAATTATTAGAGTTTAATTTATAATTTGATATACCAGCATAAGTATTGCAATTTTCACACTAATAAATATATTTTATATCATCAAATCTCAGTAATAAACACATGCATTGTTGTGGCTAATTTACACTTCGGTAATGAATCGAGAATTTGAAAATGTATTGTTAACATACATGCTTGTTTTGCTGATCTCCCCCCCCCCCCCGATTCAATGTTCTATTTAAAAAAAGAAGTGAAATATACGCTCAAGGAATATGCTTAAATCATTGCATAATGTCCTATTTTCGAGCCATCGCATACATGGAATTATTAAACCATTTCTTTTAGTAATGCATATCTAGTACTTTATTCCACTACGCTATTTCTTGGTTTTGGACCATTTTTTCTTAATATCAAATTTAGCCTGTGATTAATGATTGATATCTGATGCGTACATTACGTGAAATTCATTCAATGCTCATTTTTATGTTTCCATATAAACTCGTATAACTTACGAAATTAATGAGAGCTAAATTTGAATTAATTTAATTTTATCCTAGATTAAACACGTAACCATTAGTAATGTATTCCGGTACAGGTTATTGCCTTACTACATATTACATATTATCTGCATAATTAGGACAAACGCATAAGAAGATATATATATATATAGAGAGAGAGAGAGTCTCACAGAGAGGTTTTTACGTTTTATAAACCTGAATTAGTATAAAAGTTATACTTATTTTTATTTACTGATGAAGTGTTCTTGACATTTATTCAAGTTAACTAATAGTTTTCTTTCAAAAAACTAAAAACTTATTTATTATAACTTTAGATATAATAATAATTTATTTCATTGTAATAAACAGTCAGTGTTTAAAAATAACTCATAATATTCTCTATAGACTATTTGAAAAAATCAAAACTTAAATATAAAGTTTTGACTTTTTCAAATAGTCTATAGAGAATATTATGAGTTATTTTTAAACACTGACTGTTTATTACTATGGAATAAATTATTATTATATCTAAAGTTAATTCTGATTTGGAGTATACTTTTAAATCACAAGAAAAGTATCGCGTAAAGTATCAAAAGACAAGGGATTTTTTCTAGTGTACGCGATACTTTTCTTGTGATTTAAAAGTATACTCCAAATCAGCATTCATTGACTATGCAAAATAATGGAATGGAAAAATGAGTTTGAGTAATTTTTTTTATTATTACCATTTTAATGTTTTATATAAATATATATATTGAATAAAAAAAAATTGGATTATGAAAGTACTTTTATTTTAAGTTGTTTACTTATTTTTTTAGTGTAAAGTAAAATTTCTTTTATTTATTGATATCCAAGTATTGGATAAATGTATTGATATAATAAATTGTCTCTTAACAGTTTTATTTTCATACTTAAAATATGTTTAGTAAAAAAGAATACCTAACTCAAATTTTGCATTCGAATATTCAGGAAATGAAATGTCATAAATTTGACAGTTCATGCACAGAAATCCTTGCATTCTATAAGAAATGCTCACCTTATACGACGAGAAAAGTTTCGGTGCAATCCAATGGAATACAAATTTGAATAAGAATGCTTTACAATAAACGTACCATTGAATTTCTCTATTTTGGGATTTGCACCATCAGGTCAAGAGTACGAGCTGTCCAACTCTCATAATGAATAATGGACATCAACTTCAGTCCTGGAAGAGTTCGGAAGTACGTCATTTCATTTCTCGCCATGTGGTGTTGACGGCTCGAAAATCGATGGTCGAACTCAAACCTAAAAATTGACGTAGCGTTGCGTAGGAATCCTTTGAGTTCGTTTATTTTTATTTATATGCGACGCTTCACTAAATTTGAACATTCGGAACTGAATTGTTTATATAGCTACTCATTTCTTATAAACTTTTGTTCATATTTTTGGTGTTTCTAGTATGGAAAGTAAAGTGTATGTATTGCATTATTGTGTTTTTTTAAAAAGAGTAATATAGCATATATATGTGTATCTATCTATATAACTATCTATATACACGTGTGTGAGAGGGATAGCTTAAGTGCATATGTACCACTGGATGAAACTTTTTAGTGATTGCCTAAATGGTTTATGTTTGTAGTTCTTTGAAAATGAAAATATAGTTAATAATTGAATTTATATTTATAAATGTATAAATTCATTAATTACTTTTAGTAATGACATAGTATATTCCAAATTTCAATTTTTGTCAATATTGCATGAATTTAATAAAAACCAAATATGACACAAATAAAGTAAACCTTTTTATCTACAATTAAAAATTGATAATCATTTTTAAAATGTAATGTTTATGATGAAGAAAAGGCATTACATTTAACTTTTTTAAATGCATTTCTGAACAAGCAATCTCATAAATATTTATATAAATATTATTTTAAATTGATTTCTGTGAAATAATGATCTAGTTCTGGACCATAGTGAAAAACATAAGAACTCAAAATAAATAATGTTTAGAATTAGATTATTCTGCTATAAATTTATATATGCATGTATTTATAAAATAACCTATACAATAGATTATCATAACTGTTATACTGTGTTCACTTTTAGTTTCTACATGTGCTTTTATATAATTCGATTAGTTTTACCATAGTTATGCGGACGGTGTTGTTGCTTACTGTTTATTGTGTTCCAAGGCAGCACTATATATAAATTTCCTATTTCCGTTTATTATTACTTAACGTGTACAAAATTTTAGGTAAGTTTATAAATTTATGTTTTCTCTTATTTATAAATTTTTGCTAATATTTCTATTCATATAATGTTCATTCATATCCGTTTAATTTGTTCAATAGGTTACAGTTTCTAAAAACGTTTAAATTTTAGCCATAAGTGTTCTTCAATCATGATTTATATTTAACTTTTCTAGCGCTGTTATGTGTGCATAAATTTTCTGCTGAAGGTAAAGTTATTATCCCATAATGCATACTTAACTCTACTTCATTACCATAATTCAGGGACAGCTTTAGAAATTATAATAGATTTCCTATTGGTCAATCTATTTTTCATCTTATACTTGCATTTTTCCCCCTTGGTCTTCGATATCGGATTTTGCTTCCTGTGTGTATATTTCTTTAGTAGGACATTGAGTTTATTCATTATTACTTTTAGCCATTATATATATTATTTATTGTACAAAACCCCATTATAAAATTAGTGAACTATATTCAGCAGGTGATAAATTAAAACTACCGCAGAACACTCACGAAATCAAAATTCTTCTAATATTTTATTTTAAAACAAAATAAAAAATTTATTTTGTCTGATTAATAAACGTTTTTTATCTATCATTTTCATGTTTATGCATTATCTTATGTAAATGATACTTCATGGGGCTTATGTCTGTAAGTTCATTTGGATGACATTAAAATATGCAATATATAGTTATTAATTGTTTATTTGAAGGAATAATGGCATTTTCAAATCAAAATATAATGAATGTACCTAATATTCAATATATCAACATTATTTGAAACATTTTCTTTGCCATTGTCATATATATATATACACTGGTGTTCAAAAGTTAAGCATAAATCGAAAAACATGGAGTAAATATTAGTAAAATTATTCCAAATTTCTTCAGGATATTAATTGGGCGAAGAAGAAACATTGGGTTTATACAAAACTTTTCAGTCGAAGATGTCCTGCGCAAAACACAGGCGCATGTCGGAACGCAGAAAAACCGATTCACGCATCATAGGGAGTTCAGACAAGTTTCGTGCAATTGCTGTGAGAAGGAACGTTGTTAACCATCAAACAAGGTGAATGATGTCACAAAGACGCCAATTGGACATGTTTACGAAAGGAAGAATCGTTGGGATGCTGGAATCCTCAAGATCACAAATCGAAGTGTCTCGAATTCTGAACGTGGACCAGTCTGTGATCTCAAGACTGTGGAAGAGGTTTCAAAGAACGGGAGATGTTATCCGACAACCAGTATCAGGTCGAAAAAGAGTCACATCCTCTCACCAAGACCGATATCTAGTAATAAGTGCGAAATGTCAGAGGGGCAATACTGCCAGAGCACTGGGTTCGGCGTTCACAGTCGCCACAGGAATACGAATTTCGAGACAAAATGTTTACAGGAGACTCAATCATTCTGGCCTGTATGCCAGAAGACCAGCAATTTGCATTCCCCTCACGTCTGCGCATAAGCCCCCTCGTTTGAAATGGAGTTTGAAACATCAACATTGGAGTGCGGGAGAGTGGGCCAATGTGATGTTCAGTGAAGAGTCCCGGTTTAGTCTGAGTAGTGATTTTCAGCGCGTAACGACATGGGGAGACCGTGGAACACGTATTTAGCCAAGAAACATAACGGAAAGACATCATTTTCCATCAAGGGGAGTAATGGTATTGGCAGGCATCATGATGGAAGGCCGCACAGACCTCGAATTCTTTGACACGGGGTCTGTGACTGCTGAAAGATACGGAGACGAAGTTCTTGAGCCTTATGTTCACTTGTTTCGAGGTGCTGTCGGCCCTGACTTCATATTCATGGATGATAATGCAGCATGTCACCGAGCGGTGCTGATTGATGACTTCCTTGAAACGGAAAACATCCAGTGCATGTCGTGGCCTGTGAACTCCCCTGATTTAAATCCTATCGAGCATGTATAGGATAAGCTCGGGAGACAAATTGCAGCCCTTTCGCACCCACCAAGCTCCGTTACAGAACTGAAGAGAGCTCTCCAAGAAGCTTGGAACCGTTTGAGCCCACAACTCCTTCATCATCTCATAGCAAGTATGGTAAATCGCTGTGTAGTGTGCTTGGCTGTCAGAGGTGACCACACGCCTTATTAAACTGCAACATCAGTATTTTATTTAATGTTTTCTTTCATTTTTTCTTTAAAGTCTGAATCCTTGCTATGCTCAGTTTTCTTTCAAACTGCTACTTTGGATAATAAAATTAATTATTATCATTCTTTTGATTTGCTTCCTTATTTTATAACCATTTTACACTCGCATATCACGTTTCTCGCCATTCTGATTTACAGTTTCTTCTTTATTCATATAATTATCAATTATGCTTAACTTTTCTACACCAGTATATATATATATATATATATATATATATATATATATATATATATATATATTTAATATTATTGTAAAGAATAGTAAAGGTATCGTTGAGAACATGAAAGGTAAGAGTGTTAAATCTTTGCATAACTTTGATTTCGAAGACTTATTCAACTCTATTGATATCGAGGATTTGATTAAAGTACTTAGAAATGTTTGTATTAAATATTCATTAAATAAATTGATAAACTATGATAAATATAATATTATTATACAATTTGTTTTGAAAGAAAACTACATATTTCATAATAACTATTATTATCAACAAATTAAAGGTCTGCCACAGGGTGGGCAAGCTAGGAACAGTCTGGCTGATATCTATTTACACTATTACGAGAATGAAAAAATTGATATAGACTCTTATTATTTTTTTAGATACATCTATGATCTAATTATTTTCAGTAATAAAGTTGACTTTACTCCTATATTTAATTATTATCCAACCTACCTGAAATTAATAAAAACCAATTGCAATATAGAATCAGCCAATTTCCTTGATCTAGAATTAAAAGTTGAAAATAATATGCTAAAAAGTAATATTTTTGATAAAAGAGACTCTTTTGATTTTAATGTTATAAAAATGCCATATTGGAATAGTACCCTTCACATTTCAATTTTTAGAAATATCCTTCTAAATTATATAAAAAGAAATAATGATTTAGTATCTGAAGAAGTATTGAGAATTAATAACTATAGAAAATTTCTTTCAAAGTTGCCTAGACTATAACTATCCAGCTAATTTTATTTATAAATATATGTCTTCAAAGTTATAGCTATTTAATTATTTTTATTTAAAGTATTCATTTCTATTTAGTTTATAGTATATAATTTTCTTGTTATATTTCTTAATATATTTAGTCTATAGTATATAATATTCTTAATATATTCTTATATTAAGTTTAGTTACTAAAAATATATATAGATGGCGCCATTATTCTTAGTATTGCTGTGTTTTTTATGCGTTGAGTCAGTACAATTGGGGAATCTGTATACATCGGGTAAGATTAGAGTTTCTTTGCTCATTTACATTTTTGTTAATTATGGTTATATTCATTATTAACCTCTCTTGCAAATATTTTTGTTTATACATATTTATATTTGTCTATTTCTTCCGGATTCCTATAGTAATTTAATATTGCAATTTCTATTCTATTGCTGTTATATTTACCCACGTGGGTTTTAGGCTTTTGCCTTAGTTTATATTGGAAGCTAGTGTGTCGAAAAAATTTCTGCTGCAGGAGAAGGTTGAGATCTCACAACATTGTTTAATCCTGTTTCACTGTCCTAAACGAGTGACAGCTCGAGAAATCATAATAGTTTTCCCCTCTAGCTACATTTCTCTCTTTTGGTTTGTCATGGTTCCATGTCCTTGGTTCTTCCGGTCTGATCTTAGGATGCTTGGGATTTATTAGTCTTCTTTTGAATTATTTACTGCTATATATATATATATATATATATATATATATGTATATGTATATATATATCAGGTTTGAAAAGATTATCTTCAAAATTAAGTGAGTAATAAATAAAAATAGAGCGAACTCTTTACCATCGCGTAAGGATTTGTGGGTAAATAAGCCTATTTAAAGGTGGAGCGAGCGCTGACGAAAAGAACGTGTACTGGAAAAGGCTTAGCTGGTGACTCCGCGTCGAATTACTGTGTATTTTTCTACTCGGTTGCGCGCCAAAGGGCCGCCATGTTGGATTTTAGATGATTGCAGCAGAATAAAGAAGTATTTGTTAGAGATGATGCCCTCCTCATTTAACCAGCAGACCTGGGGCCTGTCATATATATATATATATATATATATGTCATATATTTACGTTTAAAGTAAGGTTTTGTGTCATTTGTTCTTTTTAAGTGCATTAATGATTGTTAAAATGTACAATTTTATCTTACATTAAGGTAACTATCTAAAAGTTCAAAAGAGCATTAACAATAAAAAAAAATGACTCAATGCATTTTTAGTTAAATATTCAGATAATTTTTACCTTTACAAAACTGATAGTTGATATTCTAAATGCTTGGAATCATTTCTAAAATAATATGTTTGGTTAAAAATCATTAAATGACTTCTTTTTCTCTTAATTGCTTGCTGAAAATTCCGCTGGTCTCTTGAAACTATTGGACATCAATTTCTTGATTGAACTTTTTTTCAATTTTAAAAAGAAGAAAGGTACAAAATTACTATTTTGTTGTTTAGTATCTTAACCGAAAATTTCTATATTTTGTTTGGGTGAACACCACATTTTTTTGTAATCATCATTTTTTGACTTATTTTAGTATCATTTCATTGACATAAAAATAACAATTTGGAGAACAGTTTGTTCTTAAAATTTGTAGTTTTATAAATGTAATAAAGCCAATTTTCTTCAAAAATTTAGGTTTTTAAATGTCTCAAAATTATACTAAAACCCTTTTTTTATATATTTCGTGGTGCTTGAATAATCAGATCTAGAAATGTAATACATGATTAAGTATCTTTATTTATAAACCAAATTCAGTGATCTATATTTAACAAAAGTGAGCATAGCACGATTTTCTTTTTAAATTTATAATATAATTAGATAAAATTACTGTATAAAATAGGGGCGTTTAAAAAAGACGTTTTCTAAAACAAATGTAATATATTTTTTAAAATTGTTTTTATAGTTTTTTCAACATCTATTTTTTAAAATTTTATTTTTTCAAAGCATCCACTGGAAAATAATGAGATATAATTTTACAAAAAGTTTTAAATATGTTTTGCAATACCTGAAAAGGAAATGAGCTATATTCATAACTGCAGATGTGTGTTAATATTTATTTTTTATTGCTTATAAAACTTAGAAATATTATTATTGGTTTTAAAATTTTGATTTTTTTTTTGCTAAGTGATTTTTGCTTTACCTGTGACAACACATTTTTATCTTAAATACGCAAATAACAAATGTAATAGCAGTGCATTATCTAGATAATGAATAAAAATGATAGGTAAGTTTGAGACGATCAAATATCAGTGCTGATCCTCTACAATAGCACGAGCTTTTGCTCTTCCTGCTAAAAATAGTTAATTTTGCTAGAAAAGCACTAAGAACATTTAATGTTTTGTTTTATAAACTTTCTTTTATGTTTACGATCACATTAAATTATGCAATGAAGTCATAGTAAAAAAACAATCATAATATTTTGAAGGTATTCGGATGTGTTGAAAAGAATTGTTGGACATTTAAAATATTTAATTATCCTATTGAATCGTTCCACCACCCGCATGCTTCCTTTTATCTAGTAAATCACTTAAAATATTCTTAGAATAATTAATAGACCTATCATATGTGGTCTGACATTTTATTTTTAAGACTCCTCACAATTCTAAAATTGTTTTTTTTTATTTGTTGCTAAAAATTCAATTTTGTAAATGTTGGAAGTAACTCGAATTATTTTGTGGCTAAGCTTTAAATAAGGACTGTGTTCACACACACACATTATACTTCTACTTTAAAGAACTTAATTCACTTCACTTCAAACGCATAGCGAGGAGAATAAATTGGGCAAAAGATAGAAGTAACTACCAAATAACATTTCTCAATTCTATGTTATTCCAAAGTATCAGAAATATAGTATTTTGGTTTTTATTCCTTTTTTTTTATTTCAGAATAAAGTGTTATATCTGGTATTTCTACGAATAAGTGACAGAAAAGATTAAATTGGCTAAGAAATCACACAACAATGGAATTTTTTTAAAATTTTTTTATTCTTACTTTGAAATTCAATTTGTTGCTGTATTGAAAATTTTCCGTTCCGACATACATCAATTCATTCATGTTGTTACAATTCTGGCTTACGGAACGAAGACTAATTTTCATCTTAAGCTCCATACATGGATTTAGAAAAGAAAAGAACAAAAAATACTTTTGAGATTCTTTGAAGAGTAAAATCCTACTAAAGTGAAGTGTAAATATCTGTTTTCGAAGTAAAATATCTGCTTTTTTTCGCAGGCATGAATGATTAAAATGGATGGTGTTAGAAAATTGAAAATGTAATTCTGGAGCTTACGATGGAGCATAAAGCATTTTCTATTAAAATAAAAAGAAATGTAAGGAAATGATAAGCAGCTCTTTGTTATTGAACAGTGCGTGCAAAAAGATGGTGTTGTTTTGATCATTATTTTAATTCTCACTGGTAGAAATATTTGCAAAAAGTAAGATTCGTGTTATGCGTTGATATTACTTAGGGCCATATATGTTGTGATTGCACATAATACTACGATGAATGCAGTATTCCATCTTTCAAATGCCTATTGGCATAAATGGAGGGGAAAAAACGAGATTTTTTTTTTTAATTTTAGGAAGCAAACTAAATTTTTCGTACACTAAGCTTTTCATTTGAACTCACAGATATAGGCAAATTTAGGAAAAGGTTGGTAGGTTTTAAGACTACGCTACACCTTATAATCTTAGTACCTAATAATAAGAAATAGCTAAAATTGTGTGTGTTTAGAGACCTTTTAACTTTGACCTTTACCTTCTTGTTAATTTTCTATTCATTGCTTAACTCTTTAGCTTTAAATTTGAGCAATTTGGATATTGTTTAATGAATGTGCATGCGCACGTGCGTGCGTGTGTGTGTATGTGTATGTATGTGTGGGTATACGTGTGCGTGTGAGCGCTTTGTATATTTGTTAGAAGGAATTTCTCTCCGTGAAGCTCATAAGTATAAAGGTTTTTATATTAAACGTTTATTTCTCTCTCTTCTGTTTTCTGAAAAAAGTAGAATATTTTAAGCAAATTTCAAAACATACGTATTATGAAACAATATAAACTTTTAAAGTTTATTTTTACTATAATTATATAAAAGTTAAATTCTCTATAAGGTTTATTCTTGTTTCTTTTATGTTCTATAATCAGAGCTTACGTTCTAATTAAGTAGAAATAGTAGTAGGTCTGTGAATGATAGCGAAGAAAATTAATTTTATTATCAGGAGACGCACTTCCACAAAACAGCAGAACTAAAACTCTAAACCTCTTTCATTTCTCATGTTAATCTAGTCACTTTTAATTTTAATATCATGTGTGGGTCATTTCCGCGTACTTAAATGTAGAAGGAAGGAAACATTTTATACTTTTAAACACTTTAAATGAGTTGTTTGCAGAGCATATATGCCACCAACAGAAACATTAATTAATTAAGTGTCACATTAAGCATTTAACATGACATATGGTCCACATAAATGTCACTCACAGTGAATTTGCCCGCAGTAAGTACGGAAGCATGTGTTTACGAAAGCATTTGTAGAGCGAAGACGTGCGACATCCGCTTTTAATGAATTCTGAGTGACATTTTGCCATGACCGCAAGCTCTAAGTTATGCACTAGTTATGGATGCCACAATGCTAATTAAGGACGCAAAATGCATAGTTCCCGAGGCACTAACACAAGGGGGAGAATAATCGGGCAACTGCAGTATCCAATTATGTCTCTACTAATATTTAACTAAGACTGTACTTGGAAATTTCGGCAAAAAATTGCTTAGTATACACGTTATGTTATAGATAATTTTAAATATGCATTCGTAAACTTTATTTAATGTTAGACGAGATGTAGGTTTAGAATGGATTTGCTCTCACCTTCTAAGGAATAATTTAAGGTACTTAAGACGTATCATTTCCTATTGCCATATTAAAATTAAATAGCATTTTTAATGAATGTTTTAATGTACACAAAGTGGTAATAACCACAACTTAAAATATATAAGCCTTTATTTACAATATGAATAAAAATGGGAATATTTTCATTTTTTACTGGAATAAGCATTTGAATTTTTTTTCTTGTGAATAAGTTAACAGACCTACTTACTGAAATTTTAATTGTATTAACTTATTTAATACATTTGCCCGTAAAACGAATATTCTACTGATTGCTGAATTTAAAAGGAACTTTTCTTGGTAAAAGTAATTTTCATAAAAACGAAGTACTAAGTGTGAAGCAGACATTAAAAAAGTATGAAAACATTTTAAGACTTTACATACCAAATCGAATGTAAAATACGAATTTATTTTCAAGTACTGGTATTATAGGATATTCTAAAAACCTTCTTCGATATATGAACAACTAGCGAATTATTCTCTCAACCAATCGAAAGGAAATTTCAGATATTTGTACTTGAAGTTATCTGATCGAGATTGTGATGATATAAAACGTTAAAGCCCGGATGGCACTAATAAAAACATTACGAAATTTTCGAATGCCAATATAATATGAATTAATAGTACTGTTTTTATACAACTACGGCAAAATTTGCTAACTTTTGCAACATTTCTAAATAAGAAGCACTGTAAAGAGCAAATAGCAGAACAGAGATGAGGTGTATTGACATGCATTGCATAATTTACAAAGACAGACAATCGAAACAAGCATTGACAACAGAATACCATATGTGCAAAACATTGCTAGTCAGAGGCGGATTAAGGTAGTTGGAGGCCCCTGGCGGTGAACGGTTTGAGACCCATGGGCTCAAGAGTCGAAAAGCTAAAATAGTGAAAAGAGCCGGTTACATTAAATTCTCAAAATAAAATGTATTGCTAATAATAAAATTCAACGGTTAAAGGAAAATCATAACTGTATATAAAAAAAATAAAACCTTACTAAAGAGCTTACAGTTTGTCTATACAAATTGATTTCTCTTTGGCAAATTCATCAATTATTTTTGCCATTTCTATTGTGTCCAAAACATTTTGTTTTGTATATAATACAGCCATGTTGTTCAATTTGTCTTTTCTCCCATAGTATTTCTTAAATTATTTGAACACGTTTTAAAACTGAAAAAGATATTTCGCCTGATGCATTCGATAATGGTATAGTTAAAAATATTTTCAAAACTATTTCTACATTAGGATTTCGCTTGCAACTCGATAAATTTCTAGTAGTGGTTTTCATTATATCTTTGCTTTCTTTTCTTTTCTTGATCCACAATTCATATAGTCAAAATTAAATGATTCAATATCGTCTTTGTAGATTTTCTTCAATTTTTGTGTAGCTTTCTTTTTAATACACTGGGCTTTCACCAACAGTTATGGTTGGGAGTGTGCAATTTTCTTTGATTGATGGAGCACTCTCGAGGTTAATTCACACACCCTGACTGCAAACTGGAACGCCAGTCTGGCGATACAAACTGTTGCACTGCGATTTATTAACATCAATCAAGGGGTGTTTTCCAATAGGATATCGTGCTCCCTCATTCCTGTTGTAATCCAACAGGCTCTATAGAGTGACGACGTGTTGAGTTGGCCTGCTAGATCACCAGATATTTTTCCAATGGAGCAGGAATGCGATATCATTGAACGCAATGTCAGCTTCCATCCACAACCAGAATTAAACAACCTTATAATGACCGACCAAGGACAACAAGCATGTCCACAATACTGATACTCACATACTGATATCCGGTACCAGTACGACACGAGGCATGCACGTTTGCATGATTGCATTTAAAATTGTGGCGGTTATACCAGTTTTTAATGTATCATTATTTCACATTTGAAATGGCTCTATTCTCGCTTGCATGAGCCTTGATCTTGAAACTTTAATCAATTTAATACGCTACCTGTACTTTTGTATTGGTAGCCTATTACCGATTTGTATTGCCGAAGTTTTATTAGCCGACAATATTTTTTACTTGGTGTTTGGATTTTTTTTCGATCATTGTAAAATGTACCCGAGAGTAGTCAAGCACGCCTGTAAACTGAAAACTAACTTGTTTGATTTAAATAGCATTCATTTGCTTAAAATAAAATTTGGGCAAAAAAAATGCATGTGAAAAGTTTGTACAGATTGCAACAATACAGATATAGAAGAAAAAGATGGCTAGGGCTGCTACACGACTCAAAAACGAGGAAATATCGGGGTTGTAATATCGGTTCAATGATTTTTTTTGCACGTTTAACTTATAAGTGGAATCCATCAAGCTTAGGGCCCCTCTAGACCTGGGGGCCCCTGGCAGCCGCCAGGTTCATCCCCCACTTAATCCACCTCTGTTGCTAGTGAAAAAAATCTAATAAGCTGTATGGAAAATGCTTCTACAACCTGTATTCAATTGATTTATTTATTTTAACTTACCTTGCTCCATAAAGAAACACATGGATATTGGCAGAATGCCCACCAAAGTAGAGATCACCTGAAAATGGTTTAGAGCCACAGACAGGTAGGTCCCTTTGGGAACCCCCTTGCCCGCAATCTAAAAAATATCAAAAAAAAATCATAAAATAAAAAAAAAAAAAAAAAACAAAAAATATCAAAAAAAAATCTTTATTCATAAATATCTAAAAATTTACATTTCTTACACATGTATTGAAAGGTAAATTTGCATAAATTACAGGTATTTTCATAAGTTAAAATCTACTGCTCTTAATGGAAGACAAGTATAAAATAATTGCTAAGACTGAAATATGAAACTTCAAAAAAGTGAAAGTATGCAAAGTTAAAAATAAAATTTATAAAAAAAAGAAACATACAAATATGTAGGGTAAGATAAAATAACGAAACGGAGCAACATTTATTTTAAACAACTCAGACAAAACATCAATTTAAAATACGTCATTACTTCTCTTTCCTCCTCGGTCTTAGCTTTGTCATGTACCTCTTAATTTTTATCCATGGCCAAGTAACGATGGCAAACCCATGGCAGACACCCCTTCTCTAAACTTCCAAACCTCTCTCAATGGAATACTTTCAGACTCGGCAGGTATAACGTGCATCGACGTTTTCATTTTGAAGTTTAGTTGGGTAAGAACGGAAATATTAGAAGAATAAAATCTTCTAAAATTATTCTAATTTTTGGGAATGAGTATCATAGTTTGGAAACTAAGCAAAACATCTGTATTCGACGTTCGATCAAAGTAATGAATTATAAAGAACAGAAGAACTGAGGACAGTAAAACAGATACAGTTACAAATAAATATACCTAAATATATGTATGGTTTAACAAATTAATTTAAAATCAAATAGCGTTCTGATAACTTCACATAAATCTAGTTCTTTTTCCATTTTACCTAGTTTACCTAGTTCGCAACGCAATTAAATCTAAAATGTGTTTACTTAAAAAATTCTCGATTAATAAGAACAAGATGAGTGTGATATTGGGTTTTTAAATTATACTTCCAACAACATCATTATTGTGTATTCCCCGTTATTTATAAAACACAAAAAAAGAGTAAAGAGTTATTTCCCTTTCCATGTTTATCGGTATTTGTATAATACTCAGAATATTAAAAAAAATATTATGAATTACCATAGCACTACACTATATATTTAATATGCACTGCTAAGTTTCAGAAGAATCGTGTTTTCTCTTTTGATAGAAGCGATGTACAAACAAAGATGGTGAAATGGATATACTCAATATCTAAAAACTGAAAAGTATTAGGCGGGTGAAACACACGCGTGAGAAAAAATCTAAAGTAATAATACCAGCTTATTACTTGAAATAAGAGGATTCAAACCATCGTGTAAACACAGCTCAGCGATTCAACATCAAATAAAGATAGACAGTCAAAAATGGGACGGCCATAACTATTGTACGATTCCTTATAACATCATAAAGCTACAAATACTTCAGGAGCTTTAACTTTGTCATTTTGTAAGCTAAGAAATATAGCGAAACTAAAGTACACCGTCAGACTTTGCCATAAAAATCAATCCAAAAACAAATAGAAAAGCAATACTTTGGCTCTTCGATATTATTTTTCCAAGAGTATTATCTCCCTACGATAACATCAATTCTTGAGATAACACCATCCAAAGGTTACGCTTTTGTGATTCCAACTTCTTCGGTCTAGATTTCTTTTTTATTCACTTTTTTATTTATTTATTCTTTTTATGAGTTTTATTGAACGGTCTTATGGAGTTCATATTTTTTATTTATTTTCTTACGCTAATCCGATCTATGATAAAGAGAAAAATGATTTGTTGAACAGATTAACATTGATTTTTCTTTCTTCAGCAGGAAATATAATTACGTGAAAGATTAAGAATAATGTCAGATTCGCCTGCATGATTCGATGTATTTTCTGCAAGTCAGCAGTTTTCTATGAAACCGATACATTCACTAGACGCCTTCGGGCTTCCCAGCGTCATGCCAATAATGGTAAAGACAGTGATAAAGGAATTTGTTTCCCATACTCGATGGTTCATTGAAACCGATAATTGAACGAACAAAATATTGTTGAAACTATTTCCTGGTGTTGTACTCAAATAAATTATTATCATCTGTTATCATCCTAACAATGGACTTTTATTAAAATTTCATTTCACTATGCATATTAAAAACTCCGAAAATCTCCGTATCTTGATCGATTAAAATGCACTCTATAATTTATGCACATGTTTGAAAAATATATTTTCAGTTATTGACTTGGTATTTATCAAACTATTATTGTTTAACGTGATGAAGTAAAAAAAGTTTTTTACTACCTTTGGAAGTACTTTTTTATTGGTACGCAGTGGCATTTTTTCTTTAGTTTCATTTATTATTCAGATAAAATCAGCTTGAAAAATGTTCTTCATTAAAGTGTATTTTCATAAAAACAACATTATCTCGTTCGAGAACTATTGCAAAAATGAAACAGTTATGAAATTTTAAAGCTATTCACCTACAAAATCACGCTATTTTCAATTAAAATTGTAACATCGGGGGGGGGGATGATAAAGCTACTTTTTTGTGCGCTTAGAGCAAAGCATGATACTATGTTTAAATTTGGTAGTAATATTTATTTATACGAAGCATAAAGTGATTTTTTAACAAATAATCTACATTCAAATTCAATCTTCGATGGAGAAATTTGCAGAGTAAATTTCCTTTTGTAAGGGACTCGAGATAGCATTTTTCCATCTAGTCTTGTTCAATTGTGCTTAAAGGTTAATAATTTGTACATTCCGGAACCTTCTTTCATAGGAATTTTACACCCCAATCATTTCTCCTTCATGTTGCTTCAATTTTAATGACCAGCAGTGTGTTGAAAGTGGATGCTTAAAATTTTTCTTCAAATTTGAAAGGAATTATTTTGTATTCCAACTCGCCAAAAACTACCACATCACACTAAACTTAGGATTCTCAGGATATAGATATAAGCTGAGGGAGCTCTTTCTTCAAAAACTTACCCAAATTTTTGGGAATCCGTATATATGCCGAACGGAAAAAAACAATACATATAATTTAAACTTATGTTACCAAGGAAGCAAAACTGTTTCCCGTTAATTAAAACTAGTGGAATGTTTTTCAAACAAATATCTGTGAAGTAAAAAGCTAGACATCAACGACTACAGTTATACTTCTAGTACCCTATCTGAAGCTAGCACAATATTTTCCAGTCATTCTTTTTTTTTATGCACTGTCTCTTGTTAGTTTGGTAAAAGAATGGGTTGAGAAATTCGTATTCGGCATTTGAAAGTCAACTTAAGGTATCCGACTACTTACAACAACTTTTTTTTTAAATAGAGATATAGGGATTTTTTTCATGTTTTTTACATTTGTTTAGTACATTTTAAGAAAAATAAGCTAAAATTAAGAAGAGAAAAATAAATTATTATTACTAAAATGGGGAAAAAATCGGTAAAAGTTTACTAAAAATATCATAAAAGCGACCCATTTTGTACCAAAAATTTATGAACTAATTTTAAATTTTTCAATTCTGATGTGTTGCTATGTTATTCATTTTTGAAATGATTTTCAAAATAAGAGACATTTTAATTTTTTTAAAAACAAATTGAGCACTTTATCGTCGTTATTAAATGAAATTGATTAAAAAAACATTGATTCTATGAACATATGGGACTATATAAATTTTGTAATAAAAGTCATTGATAAATCTGAAAGTTAAAATACTTCCCCTGTTATACACAAAAAATTTCAGCTAATCATTTTTAAAATATTTTTGGCAATCGTTGGCCCCGTTTGAGCATTTTCAAAAAAAGACATTTCGAGTAAAATCTGTTTTAAAGTATGACATCTTGCTGAAAGTAATGGCATCTGCTTTTACTAAAACACTTATAATTTTTTGTTCTAGTGAACGGAAAATAATAAACTTGGTATTTTTATAAAGCTAATATGAAGGCCCATAAAATAAATTCGTAAGAAAATTATCCATTTTTGGCAAAATTCACAATTTAAGGGTAGTGGGATACCTCAAGTTTCAAGTCTAGAGTAAGCCCTCGCTGCAGATGACCATACACATTCATACATACCAGTGAGTGAATGAAAATTTAAGAAAAAATTTGTAAACTTGGATTTTAACACTAATTTGGAGGATTTATGTAATATTTTTCAGAATAAAAAACTCATCTAAAACACCTAAAGATGAAGAGATTAATGTCGATAGCGCGTGGCTAATCGAAAATGTTACAAAAAAGCTCTGCTTTCAAATTGACGTTTTTTTCGAATTAAAAGGATCCTTACATAAGCCAGCCCCCTTACTTTAACTTCCTAAATATTCCCAACATCTTTCAGCTTATGCGCGAAGATATACTGTATATATTTACACAAACACATTGGCATGCATCTTTAGTGATCTTAATTATAGAATATTTGTTGCCAAATAAATTTGCCTAAAACACAATACTCAAAAAAGACACATACATTATGATTATTGAGTTATGTATTAAGAAAACTTAGTTGGATACACAAATATTAATTGTACAGAATTTTGTCTACAATCATATTGAAAAACAAAAGTTGGAACAAATGCTACGCACTTTTGACGATCTGAGGCATGTGTTAATTTAACTCGAAAATAAGTTAAAATAATTAATCATTTAATCAGTGAATTCTGCATTATGATTCTACTATATCGATTTTGTGCATAGTTAATATGTCCCTATTTCCAACACCAGAGATCTCTTTCAGTGTACCTTTCAAAGTTAATATAAATATATATGTGTCTATGTGGATATGTGTAAATTTGTAGTTGCATTTTTATAGCTTTTAAAATTACTGTAAAATCGAGATATACTGTTTTGTTCAACAAAAAGTACAATGATTCCTTAAATAAATGAGGAAATTAAACACAAAGCTGATAATTGAAATATATGCATTTATATATTCAACAAATAATTTAACTGAGTCATTCATTTAAAATCACTATAACTTGTATATAAGCAAAATTTATTGATTTAAACATTTTGTGACGCTTATTATAATTTTTAACGTTTTATTCATTCTTTTAGCTTTCATGTGTGCTATGGCACTATTTTTATACCTCAATAACTTTCTAAACATGTATTGGTTTTTAAAGTATTATTCTTATAAAATCATGTTAAATATTCAGGGAAATGCATACACAAATATGCATGCACAAACACACACACATATATATATGTTTATATATATATGTGTGTGTGTGTAATAATTCCCAGTAATATAATCCTTTTAAACACCTTTTAATTATCAGGTCCATTCCTTCAGGACCCACATTTTAATAATAAATTAGCCAGCCACCTAACGAGAATATTTTAAACTACATCTAGCTACCCACTCAGATCATGCGATTTGAGCCGCCTATAAAAGCTGAGATTCGTGGAGACCGTTCTCTTGCACTTCTGTATTTGTCTGCGTCAAAATGTAGCCGGCTGCAGCTTGATTTGTGTTTGTGTATTTCTGTTGTGTGTGTGTATTGTGTCATCCTTGTCTTTCTTTATGTGTTCAAGATGTGGAAATAAACAGTTTTAATTAATCACAGGACTGCCTCATCAATCCCAGCCAAAGAAACCATCAACAATAGAAATCATATTAAGAAATACCTTTCAATGGCCATCCTCTATTATATATATATATATATATATATGTAATTAAAGAGAAAAATAAATAATATTTTAAATGCATATTCATGCAATTTAAGCAAATTGTCAGTTATCCGTACATTCAAAATGTGCAGAAACGAGAAATAAAAAAAAAATACCATTAAGTTTCAAAAATAATAATTGAAATACGTATATACTTTGGACTTATTTTATTCTTTATCATTCAAGATTAATCTTGACTGTAAAAAGGCATCAGTAAGAGAAAAAAAACAGTAACGCAGACAGAAATACTATTAAAATATTCTACAACTTCTTATAATAAAACTAAAAGAAAACCTATGACTTTGGAATGGAAGGTCTTCACGTTTCACAAAAGAAGTTATTTTATTACAAAAACTATCTTAAGGACTCCAAAATCAATTCTTATATTTCAACAATTTCGCAAAAACTCTGAAGAAATTTGATTCTCAATGCAACTTACGCAAATGAGGCTGCTCCTTCGTTCTCCCTCTCAACTCAAAAGTAAATCATCGTATTACACGTTTTGATGAACCCAATTGTGATGTCGACATTTTTTTCTAAATTTTTCCTCCGGTCCCAACTTATTATTTTTTGGAGAATCGATTTCCGCAATTCATAGTGATAACTGGAAATTCAACCCCAAAATAACTATCGCAACGTTCCACAAGAATTTCGAAATGATTTTCTACATGATTTATTGTTCAGATGTTGCCGATAAGGTTTCATCTTAGAGATAGGAAGTGCATTACAGCCAATTACATTCAGCTTTTTTTCTTTTTTTTTAGGTAAAGTTGATTTTTTCCTTTTTTTAAGCGTAACGAGAGGTAATATGATTTCTTAGAAACTGATGATAAATGACGTGAATAATAAAAAAGGAGAAAACAAAAACATCTTTTCCGACTGAAATATTTCACTTTTTGAAAGATTTGGTGCCTCTTTTTTTAAAAGTTCTCTTATTATTTCTTAAAATCCCATTATAGTCGAAAGTCATCAATTACTCTTTGATCCCCGGAAAAAATAGTTCTTATAGATTTGAAATTCACTTAGAAAAACGATTTAAAGTATTGTTTCTGTAACTGTTAGATAAATCAATGCAAATCTGAAATATAAAAGAAAAGAGTTAGTAATCTGAATAAAAATCTACTAAATAACAAAACTTTTTGTCTGGATTTTAGTATAAATTATTTTATGATCTATAGTGCATAGTTATTATTTTTTTTTTTAAAAATTTTACAGATATTCAAAGCGTGATTTTGATCTCGAATTTTAAAAATAATTTATCATTAAAATAAAAACTTAAATAAAAAATGTCATGGGCAATGAAAAAAGCAATGCACAAAGATATTAATTTCATTTACTTTATTTGTCAGAAAAAATAGTCAAGAAGGATAATTACGAAATACTTTTTAATATTCAAAGGCAAACAAAAAACGTGATAATTTAATTAAATATTTGTATTTTTAGAAATAAAAAATGTTAAAAAAAAATTGCAAAAAATTAATAGTGAAATTCTCTGTTCACCCTTTAAAAGTACATTTATCGGAAAATTAAAAATTATTACTGATACACAAGGAACTAAAGCTCAATTAAAATAAATATAAGAAATAGAAATATTTTTTTAAATATGTTATATAAAATACTCTAAAATGGAACATATGAATTCTATGCAAACCAATATGAATGTTATATAATCATTCTTAATCACGTTCCGTAAATGAAACATGGTTTAAAAGTACAATTAACTATATTTAAATTTAAAATTCTTAATTTGTTCAAAAACTTTCAGAAATTGGGGGTGACTCTCTAAAAATACATATATAAAGAAAACTTATAAAGTTTAACACAGGGCGAGTTTATTCCATTCTACGTTACATTTACACTAACTATAATGCTGCTCAAACATTAAGATAATTTTTAGGTTTTGTTGATTATCTGTAGATATTCTGGGCACATTTTAATTATATTTCTATATATATATATTATATATATTTGTTGTTGTTGTGTGTTTGTGGGACGGCGTCTAGGAAGGTTCGATTTTAATGTTAAAATAAAGCAGAGTTAAAATAACTTAATTTATTAATAAAAACTAAAACATTAACTATTTACAAGGGGTTTTAAAATTATTCGAGATAAACCATACATATAATTCGAAAAACAGTATCTTTCTCAAAACAACGAGAGAGCGATTTATCTGACCTGTTCGTTCAAGCTTTGGTGCAACTCTCAGTTTCTCTTTTGAACCTTATAAATACTGACCTCATCGTATCCGCAGCTAAAAATACTGGTTTCGATTAGTGGTGCCATCTCTTACAATAAAATCAGAAGTAAAGCTTGCATCCTTTCCTACATATATATATATAACTCCCCTCATTTAGTATCTCATTTTTCAAGTCTTTAATGGCTCACGAAAAAAAAGAGTAGTTGCTAGTTGCCGATTCCAGCACGTCCAGGGTATGCTCTATACAGATGAGGTCTGGAGATGGAAATGGTCAATCCATTCGTCGAGTATCCACACTTTGCAGAAATTCATTGACCAGACGAGCCGAATGTGCCTAGCATTATCATCTTTTAAAATAAAATCAGGGCAACCTGCGCCCGTGAAAAGAGGAGAATAGGTCTTTAAGAACTCATCCCTATGTCTATTATGACAGTGTCTCTTGCTAAAGCATAGTCGTGTACGCGGCCATCCAACGTGATGTTTGTCCAGACCATCTCAAGCCTCCGCTGTCGAATGGTCGATTTCTGGAACATTGGAGGTCAGGAAGAGGGACCCTGGTTCTCTCCATATATATGCTCGCCGTACTTTCATTTGTAGTACATATATACCAAAGAAAATCCGACGTATAACGCGCACCTAGCCTTACAAGCTGCAGTTTTTGAATTTTAGGTATATTTGTCGTATAACACGAGCCCATTTTTTACGAAGAAACCTGTAATGTTTGTGCTGAGTGTTCTTATGTTTTGCAGTCATTAACTCGAGGTATCATTCTAAGCTTTAGAAAGAAAAAAAGCTTTACTTCTAGAATTACAACCCTTTAAGTTCATAAGGAATGTCATTTCTTTTAAATAAATAGTATTTCGATCTAGTCTGTATTTCGATCTGTCTAATATTTATTTAGGCTCATCTCTTTCTATTTTTAAATTTATTATTTTTATACCCGGCGTATAACACGCACTTTGAACACAATAAATAAGATCGAAATTTACGGATTATACGCTTGATTTTACGTTTTCGTTTACATACACAATTTACATAGAATGCATATATATATGTGTGTGTGTGCATTATTGACAAAAATTATTTTAGCACCAATTCTTCTGTTAACTAATTTTTTATAATTAATTATTCATTACTTACTATTTCGATTTTTTGATAGAGCTAAGTAAAACCTATACGAAACATACATTTCTAGGGAGAAAATTCTTCCAATACGCACTTTTTAAAAAAATACCACCGCCGATGAAGCCTCGAACGGGATGAAGACTAATTGGCGAAACTGTTAAATCTATCAAGGCTCAAATATCGCATGTTAGTGAGTAGTAGAAATTTGGAGAGCTGAGTGTCTGATGAACTATGTGACCTCGTCTCTGTATTTTCGTTCAAACTTTTTTTTACCCTCCGCCAATAGTTTTCTTCAATCTTAGCATCCAAAGTCAAGAATCAATCAATCAACGTTTTCACGCACTAGAAAATTGTCTAATTTTATTCTAATTTACAGCACGCCTTCTTAGTATTAATGATACAGGAAAGAGTATTTGATTATCTCAAAAAATGAGGTGTTTCTTTGTGCAAAGTCTAGAAATAGAATGTATTTTCGCTTTCATACGAAAGAAAAGAAATGACTTTCTTACAAAAATTAACATGTGATTGATCTCTTTCTGTGACTTTTATCAAATGTAAGCGTAAAATTCATCCAGCGATAACAGCTATATTATTATACTTCTAAACATTTATTAATATGATCGAAAAAATCTGTTAATATTGAATTCTTTCACTATCATTATTATATTTTTGTAAGGAATCACTGAGTTATTTCTTTTTTATTTTAGCTCTTAACGCTTATGATCCAAAAGTGACATATTCAAGTTTCTTACTTAATAATGAAAAAAACTTTCTTTCGTACAATTTTATAAAAAAAAAAAGAAACTAAATAAAAAAAAATCGTAATCTACGTAGGATTTTCAAAATTAAGGTAACGAGATATCTGACTGGAGTGCAAATTACCCGTATGGATAAAAATCTCTTGGTTGATAACGAAGATCACAACATTCAAACGATTCCAACATTCAAACAACCTGTAGATGGAGCTGGTTCTCCAGCAACATGACTAATTCTCAGTCGATGGCTGCGTCGACCGAAACATGGTCCGGTATTGAAATAAGAAGTATGAAACAGATTTTGCTTTGAAAGAAAAATTTCCCAGTTGAAATTCATCGGCAATTTGTAGACGTGTACGATACAAGAGTTGTATTATGAAGACGTGTGTAGTTTTGGCGCATGGAATTTGACAAAGGGAGAACCGGTGTGCGAGAGGAAAAAGGAGAGTTGGAAGTTGGTGTGAGGTATTGGATCCCGTTCTTACATTCCCGACCTCTCTCCAAGTCATGTCCGTTTCTTTAGAAATGTAAAGAAACGCTTGGGAGGTGAGCATTTGGGAACCGATGCCGAAGTTCTGCATGCATTCTTGACGGGTTTTTACAATCTTGACACTTATTTCTGTGTTGCTTGCTGCGGCGGTTTACTGTAGCAATGGAACAAATGCATCAATAAGTGTAGTGACAATATAGAGATGTAATATGTTCGTTTGTCTTTCTGCATTGTATATATTTTTATACTTCCTTAGGAAACGTTTACTTTGAATGGACTAGTTACCTTACGTTTTGAAATCCCAACTTTTATTTTTAATTAAGGTACTAAGATATGCAGAAAATTTCCATCTTTATTTCAAATGGTTTTTAAAAAAAACCACTGTTTTAAATAGAATGCAAAAACCAACATCAAAAACAATTTCCTTTAAAATTAAATGTATAGTAATGCTTTTATTTAAAATCTTAAAATACACGTCTTCTTCAATAACAACGTTAGGCTGTATTGAATTCTATGAACTGATGAAAAATAAGTAGAACATTTTAATCTTTATAACACCTTATTTATTAGATATTTATTAATGATTCAATCAGAAGTAAAAAAGAGCTATTACAATGACGTAGTTTTGAATTTAGAACCACTGTAAAAAGATGAGAATAACACCAAATATGGGCCTTCATCCTCCAAACAATCTCGTCAAAGCGAGAACTTTGAGCGTCGACAGATTTAAAGTGTAAAAACCTCGCTACACTTAATGATTTCACGGAGAATGTTTAGTGGCAATTTGACAAAAAGAATACCTTCTATGAGCTTAAGACCATGCCCGTTCAGCTACTCCTGCTGCATGTTTCCTCTGAGATTAATAGTACTAAATAAATTGCACTGATTCAAAGGGTTTTTTCCCCCCAATACTTTTGCACTAGAAGGAGTAAAAAATAGTTTGTGAAAACTGAAAATAGAAAAAAAAAGCGACACTGGTGTTTTTTGCATCTTCCTCTCTTCAAATTCTCACAATCAGTGATAACTGTCTAAAATTTCTTTTACTTCTTTCACAAGAAACCTGAAATAATGGGCAGAAACTGAAATTGCAAAACTAAAAGGAAACTTTTTTTTCCATTAAGAAAATTGGCTTAGTAACCTAAGACGGTTTTTCCTTTTTTAGTATAAGTGAAGTTTAATGGCTTTTACCGAGAGTGATTCTAAAGTTATGGAACTGTTCTGGTTCTTTTTCGTATTATGGCCCAGAAAGCTACACACTCAAAAGCTGCACGTGGATAACGACTTTCAGCAAAAGAACTACGTGTGAATTGATCTTAAGAAGAACAAATCTGAATCTCGTTCAAAAAGCGCAATTTACAAATAAGATTGAAGAACATTCTTGCATATGGTAGATTTCTTGCATTAATTTAATCTAAAACTTTTCTTTTGAATTCAATTTTGATAAAAATCTTAAAGAAGGGTATTGAGTTGATAGCATATGTTTTATGTTCTTCTGTAAGTAAATATTTCGATAATTATAAATTTTAAAAAATTGATAGTTATATTTTATATTCTAAAAAGATTTAGAGGAATCTTTTATTTTTTTATTTTTTCATTAAAACTTTTTTTTTTGTAATATTTACAACAATATGAGAAATAAAAGGTGAAAAGAAATAGAGAATTACCGTAAAATCCGGCGTATAACACGAGCACTTTTACCACAAAAAATAAGATCGAAATTTGTGGGTGTGCGTTATACGCCGGGGGATAAAATAGATAAACTTAAAAGTAAAAAAAAGAGGGAAGCATAAAACAATATGACCTGAAATAATGTTTATTTAAAATAAATGTCATATCTTATGAACTTTAAGGGTTGTAGTTCTAGAAATATACTTTGTTTTCAAAAGTCTGGGATTGCACTTTAAAGACATGACTTCAAAATATGAGAAATATTGGATAAGTACACTTCAGATTTTTCGTAAAAAAAGAGGTGCGCGTTATACGGTGAACATACCTGAAAAATAAAAAAATTAGTTTGAAAGTGTTGGCGTGAATTATACATAGGGGCGCGTTATACACCGGATTTTACGGTAAGTTTAAGAGTGCACACATACGGTATTATTCACAGTACATGTTGTTAATAGCGCATGATATTACACTAGAAAAAATGTAAAATATGAGATTTTCAAATACGAAAATCTTTAAATTGCCGATTTATTTCAATAAGCAAAACTTTGACTTGATCTGATGAAACAGTTAGTCATTGCTAACACTATTATTATATGCATCTGAAGAGATTGGATGCTAAAAAAATCAATATTTCTATAAATCCTATATTCATTGAGGTATATATATATATATATATATATATATATATATATATATGATTTACAAAAGAATTATAGAAGAAAGTTTCCATATATATTTTTAACACCTAAATTTCATAAAAATCCTGTGAAATTTAGAACAGTAACAAATGGTTTTAAAACTTATATCACTGCTGCAGGTAAAATGCTGCACAATAATAGACAATAATTCATCAGTAAGCAATGTAATAAAGCTATAATTTAAAATAGTAAAGAAATTATAGATTTTTTTTGAAAAAAAAGATATTTATTCAGTTTATAGTTATGACTTTGAAGATCTTTTTAATTCTATTAATATCGAGGATGTAATTAGGGTAATTTTAGATAATTATAGAAATTATGACCTGAATATTAATTTACAAAAATTTCGAACTCTAATATATTTTGTCCTAAAAGAAAACTACATTAATTTTAATGGTTCTCTGTACAAACAAACCAAAGGTTTGCCTCAAGGTGGCTCTGCTAGCAATAGTTTGGCTAATTTATATTTACACTTTTACGAAAATAATTATATTATTAATAATAATTATTACAGTTTTAGATACATAGATGACCTAATTATTTTTGGTAAAAATAATAATTTTAACCCCAATATCTATTTTTATCCGGTATATTTAAAGCTAATTAAAATTAATAATAATCCTGTTAAAACTAATTACTTGAATGTATGATTATGTATTAAGGACTATAAATTACATAGCAATATTTATGATAAAAGAGATGATTTTAATTTTAACTTTCTTAAGGTATCCGACTACCCTAAAATCGGGGATTTGGTCAAATATTGACAAAAAAATTTTATGATTCTATTTTGTAGACCAACTTATTAGCTTTATAAAATTACCAAGTTTTTTATTTTTCGTTCACTAGAACAAAAGTTACAACTGTTTTAGTACAAGCAGATGACACTTCCAGTTGGTAACTGCCGACCGGAAGTGGCATTCTGAAACCGAAACTGAAACTTTTTTTGGTTTCTTTCCACTTTTTCAAAAATATATTTTGAAGTAAAGTATATTTTAATATTTTGTTTAACGTTATTAAGAAGCCTCACTTATTTTTTTTATATAAAAGGAGTTTTCAAATCTGGCAATTTCAGGATATTTGTTTATTTACTTCTTAACGTTCCATATCACTGCTAACTTTTTTCATTCAAGTTTTTACTGAAACAGGTTCATTTTGATTTTCGTATTTGATAAAACTGCTTTTTAATTCTTCAAATATCTGCCATGGGACATGGACGAAAAATACGTCCAAAGAATCGAAAGTTTAATGGTAATTTCCGCACTGCTCAAAAGAAAGTTAGTGATGCAAGTATTAGTACAGAAAAATTGGGAAGAGGATTAAGCGACACTTTATTTAATGTTGATACCGGAACTCTTTCTGGTAATAGAATTTTCGACATCAAAATACTGGTATCAATATTCTCTATTCTTTCTTGCCCTGTTTGTTTTGATCAAGAACTGTACTTGGTTGAAGACTCAAGACTTGGTTTGCAGTCAAATTTGTGTCTCAAGTGTAAGAAATGTTCATTTTCAAAAGGATTCACTTCTACATCAAAGGTGAATAATTTAAATACAGTAAACCTTCTTCTCGTCTTTGGAATGAGAGTTATTGGCAAAGGATTTTCAGCTGGAAAGAAACTGTTCAGTATGCTGAATATTCCTTATCTTTCAAAATGTACATACAGACAACATGAAATTAAGTTGCTGCATGCTACGTCACAAGCTGCAAACAGTTCTATGTTGGAGTCAGCAAAATCCATTGCGGAATGTTCAAATGAGTGTGGCGTTAGTGTAGATGGTACATGGCAAAAACGTGGCTACTCTTCACTGAATGGATGTGTTTCGGCAATTTCTGTGGACTCTGGTAAAATATTAGACATTGAAGTGCTCAGTCAATATTGTCGAGTGTGTACAAAAAACGAAAAAACATCGGGACCCTCCAAAAAATGCGTAGTGTCACATTTTTGTAAAAATCACAAAGGATCAGCTTCTAATATGGAAACTGTCGGTGCTTATAGGATTTTTGAAAGGTCTGAAGCAAACCGCAGTCTTCGATATACATCTTACTACGGAGATGGGGATTCAAAGGCGTTCAATAATGTGAAAGACATGTATGGTATTGAGAGCATAACTAAATATGAGTGCATAGGACATGTGCAGAAGAGAGTTGGCTCTCGTTTACGAAAGTTGAAGAAATCCACAAAAGGTTTAGGTGGGAAAGGAAAATTGACCGACAAATTTATCGACACACTTCAAAATTATTTTGGAATTGCTATTCGAAGTAATGTCGGCAATTTGTCTAACATGCAGACTGCAGTCATTGCTGCATTTTTTCATTGCTGCTCAACCGACAAAAAACCCATGCATGGACAATGCCCTTCTGGATCCGATACGTGGTGCAAATACCAAAAGGCCAAGCAAGAAGGAAAACTGCATAACCATAGAACACCTGGCTTACCAACTGCTGTATTGAACACGGTGAAAAACACCTATATGGATTTATGTGATCAATCACTTCTCAAAAAATGTTTGCATGGAAAGACCCAAAATGCCAATGAAAGTTTTAATGGTGTTTTGTGGAGCATAATCCCAAAAGAAACTTTTGTTGAACTTCTGACATTACAATTTGGCGCATTCTTAGCTGTATTACAGTTCAATGATGGATCTAAAGGGATTCTTTCCGTGTTGGAACATTTACACATCCCAATGGGTTGTTTCATTGTGAAGGGCTATTCAAGCGTTGATGACGAAAGAATTGTCGACTCGGAGAGACATTCATTGCCAACTACAAAAAACAAGAGAAAAAAACTCAGAGGACTTAAAAAAAGGAGCTGTGCATTATCTGAGAAAAAGGAAGGTGTTACGTATAAATCTGGGGAATTTTAAACCTGTAGGTAAGTATTAATATTTAGAAAAAAGTGTTTCAAACTTTAAAATGTGTTTTACACGAAATGTGTTTTTTTGAAAAAAATCAAACGGGGACAAGGATTGCTGAAAAAGTTTCTAAAATAATTTACTGAAATTTTTTGTGCATGTTCTGTATAATAGTAGAATTATTTTGATCTTCAGATTTATAAATCACTGCATTATTACAAAATTTACAGTCCCTTATGTGAATATAACCACTGTTTTTTTTAAGCAATTTCGTATAACAACTAAGATAAAGTGCTCTATTTTTTGTAAAAATTAAAATATCTCTTATCCTGAATATGGATTTATGTGATCAATCACTTCTCGAAAAATATTTGCATGGAAAGACCCAAAATGCCAATGAAAGTTTTAATGGTGTTTTGTGGAGCATAATCCCAAAAGAAACTTTTGTTGAACTTCTGACATTACAATTTGGCGCATTCTTAGCTGTATTACAGTTCAATGATGGATCTAAAGGGATTCTTTCCGTGTTGGAACATTTACACATCCCAATGGGTTGTTTCATTGTGAAGGGCTATTCAAGCGTTGATGACGAAAGAATTGTCGACTCGGAGAGACATTCATTGCCAACTACAAAAAACAAGAGAAAAAAACTCAGAGGACTTAAAAAAAGGAGCTGTGCATTATCTGAGAAAAAGGAAGGTGTTACGTATAAATCTGGGGAATTTTAAACCTGTAGGTAAGTATTAATATTTAGAAAAAAGTGTTTCAAACTTTAAAATGTGTTTTACACGAAATGTGTTTTTTTGAAAAAAATCAAACGGGGACAAGGATTGCTGAAAAAGTTTCTAAAATAATTTACTGAAATTTTTTGTGCATGTTCTGTATAATAGTAGAATTATTTTGATCTTCAGATTTATAAATCACTGCATTATTACAAAATGTACAGTCCCTTATGTGAATATAACCACTGTTTTTTAAGCAATTTCGTATAACAACTAAGATAAAGTGCTCTATTTTTTGTAAAAAATTAAAATATCTCTTATCCTGAAGGTCACTTCAAACATTAATAACAAAGTAACATATCAAAACTGAAAAATTGAGTATTTGTTTATAAAATTTTTGTACAGGGCGGGCCCCGTTTACGTAATTTTTTGTAAATTTTTACCAGTTTTTTCCCATTTTAATAATAATAATTTTTTTTTCTCTTTTCAATTTTAGGATTTTTTTCTTAAAATATACCAAATAAATATAAAAATCACAAAAAAAACCCCATATCTCCATTTTTTCAAAAAAAAGTTGTCGCAACCAGTCGGATACCTTAAGGTGCCTTACTGGAATTCAAACATTTCTATATCAATTTATAGAAATATTATTTTCAATTATATTTATCGTAACAAGGTATTAGTTAGTGATAAATCCAATATATATTTAAATATTAATAACTTTATTGAACATTGTATGGAACACAGTTACCCTCTTAAATTTATAAAAAGTTATATAAGTGTTAAATAAAAAAAGTTATTAGTTGTACAGTATATAGATAGATAGCGCCTCTAGCTAAGTAATTTTATAATAATATATTTTATTAAAAATTAATCGTATATGTCTGGATTGTACTTTTATTTTCTATAAATTTTAAAATAAAATATAGAATTTTTAAATGTGTATATATAGTAATAATGCTACTTTATCAATACATAATAATTATATGCGATACTGTAATTGCCCATAGCGGCGAATATGATTCACGTGGTAAGTCTTCTAATAGTTTAACTTTGATTTTAAATATTTTAGTAATTTTTACTGGCTATAACATTATAGTATTACATTAATAAATTATGGTTTTATCTATAATATAGTTAAACTTCTCTAGAAATTTATTGCTTTCCCTATGGCCCAGAATATTGGCAAATTCAGGTGAAGGTTGGCTGGCCAAAAAACTTTGTTTAAACCTGCATTCCTAGTTCCTAAGGCTGGGAGTTTGCTTTAGTATTTCTGTGGCTAAATCTTTTCTATCATGACTATAGTTATCTTAGGTATATAACTATTTTTTGTATATTTTTGTAATATATATATATATACGTATTTATATATTTTGAGAGATTATGGAGCATTTGAACGCAGATAATACTGCTATTACCATTTATATAAATTATTTTGATTTGAAATGTTGAAAATGGATAAAGCAAATTTATTTATAACTCATTTGCGAAATTTTCAAAAATTTTAGTATTATATATTTTGCGACATATATGTCTATGATTCAATCGTAAAAAGAAATTGAGCAACGATTTTTGGCGTCTGTATTTAGCTCAGTAATTGCGGTTAGAACTGATTTCATGCCATAGTTACAAGAAGGTTGGAATAGATTTCGTAAATCTTAAGGGTTTAATCTGAGGTTTCATAGGAACTTATATATTTCTCTAGCTCAGTGGTTAATAAGCTGTGGTCTGTACATAGGACAGACACAGGTGTCCCGGGTGCCTTTTTTGGGGTCCACAAATGTCCATTAATTTTAAAATTCCCCTCTCTTACAGATTCTGAAAGACCTTACAGAAAATTTGAAAGATGTTCCATCCTAGACTAGATCATTAAGTTGGTTCTTACTTGTGTAGTTCTATCACTCTTCTAGAATGTATTTTGATCAAGAATATCAATTCAGGGAAGAGTTTTCAAAATCTTGAGTGTTCGCGATGTCAAGCCAGTACATAAACAGCGTGCGCGGTGATCGAAAGTTTAAGAAGCGCTACTCTAGCTCATGAATAGCTTGATGATGTAGGGGTACACATCGCAGCACTGTTAAACTTAACATACAGAACGTACAGAAGTACCTATATTATACTACTTTAGAAAATATCGGTTATTCAGATTCACCTTTCGCATGTACAACTGTGAATCACTTGACCAAATCATAATGACGTTTTTTTTAGAGAGAAGTGGAAAAATTTTCGTCTGAATTATGTAAAATTGCTGCTTGTTACTATGAAGCCTTTTTCGTTAACTTAAATTAATTAAGTATTTATAATTAAAAAGCTCTCATTTCCATGTTAATTGTTTTGAAATATTCAAAAATCATTTTGTTTCTAATGTTTAAGTTTTACCAAGATGATCATTCTAAAAATCCTCTTAGATTCAGTTTTCTCATAACATGATAAGAAATAAAGTTTTTAATTTATATTATTGGAATGTACTCGTTATTATAGACGGTTTTAAATTCGTAATCTATATGTGGACTAGAACCCCCAGTCAAGTAATTTTCTAGCATAATCTGAAGTATATGCCCATCCTCAAAAAAATTATCTAAACCAAAAAGAACACATTCATTTTTATTTTATTATAAGTTATCAACTTACAAAATATTATTTTTTTTCATAATTTTGCTAAAACTGAAATATATTTTTTTCTTATCTGGAATATCTGAACTACAAAAGAAATGCTTAATGGCCTTAAACATTAGTTCATAAATCTTCCTTATAAAACCAATATTGAAATTATCGTTATGTTACATTTTATAGAATAAAAACAAATGTATCTTATGAACAAGTTCTATTCCCTCGTTAGAAATAAGATGAGAATTAAAACAGTAATCTAGAAGGAATATTTTCGTTTAATGAATTCTTTCAGCTATTTGCTTTCATGAATAAGAGATGAGTTAATAATTATTTGGAAGCATCAAAGTTGTTAATTATCTTTAAAAAAATATTATTAAACCAAATTGAGAGTATTACTTGAATATGAAATAATTTCCAGGAGATAGAAACGATCAGAAAATATTAGTCAGAAATTTAAATCTTCATCCCTGTATAATATGCTAAAAAAATTGAGATATGAAGACTTTTGCTTCAGGTTCATAAGAGTAAACAAGTAGCTAAAAAATATCCTACTTATCTAGACAAACAACAAAAAGCCGTAACAAGATGAAAAAAAATCCATGTGACTTAAGGGCCGTTAAAATATTTTTTGTACTTCTACATGTATATATTATTAAAATATGAAGACAACTTTTCAATGGTCTAAATTAAAACCTTTTACTCCTTTTGTCAATGTTTTTGAAAGGTTTTACTTTGCTATCGATTTATTTCAAGAAAATTTTATTCTTACCACTATCTCTTCCATTAGTAAATGAAAAATATATTTAAAGACAAATAGATACCAATTTTTGCTTAAGCTACCATATATATAATTGGTCATTACTACTTATGTGATAATGATGCCTGCATGTAATGTTTGTTAAATCATAGAAACAAATTTCAGAAAAAACGTACTAGATTAAAATTATTTTATTAGATTTAACAGATATTTTCTATTAAAAATTGGGGAACGTTTCCAATTTTTTTAATCATGTAAATACTGTAGATCAAGATTTTGTATGAGGTCCGATACACATAATTTAATTTAAGAATTAGATCAGTTATTTTTATTGAATTAAATGGGGTAATATTCAATTAAAAGTAAATGTAAGATAACCGAATTGCAGGACTGCTACTCTTCCAACTTAAATATTTAAAGAAAATATTATTTTCAATTTCATGCTAAACATTTTAGAATTAAGCATGTAGAAATAATGAAACCATTTCAAATATTTTTTTTTTAAATTGTAGCAATGATCCAGCAATTTTACGATTAAATGAACAAATACCAATTTCACTTAGTTTCAATTCGTGCACACATATCCTTTTTTCTTTTGATTAGACTCATAAATAATAAAATTTCCTGGCGGGAATTAATAGGGAGTTTCTAAAACTTAAAACCTTGCTTTTGAAATGTTTTCATTATGTGGTATTGGTTTTAGTTCCAGCTTATCTGAATCGAGTTTATACTTTACTTAGTGTTTATAATTTCAAAATGATATGCAAATTGTAGGAAATTTTCTAGTAAATGTCTGAAAAATGTAAATGCTATGGGAATCCACTCGGGTAAAAAAATCTTGTAATTTAAGTATAATAGCACTTGCTTTGCAAACTAATGGTACCAAAATGTTTGCTTATAGCAGAAAGATGGTTACGATTTAGACATTGCTTAAAATAAATTTTGAAAAATAAGTAAGAATTTTATAGAATATCAAATTTCTGTCTATATTTCAATCTTTAATTCTAACCACTTCTTGTTTTTAATGAGTGATACGTCAAAGAAAATTAATGGAAAATCAAGACGTGGTTGCTTTTTACATTTTAGAATATACTTTAATATCTGTAGGACTCTTTGTTCTTTCACTAGGTGCAAAATGATTCGTGACAAAAATAATGCACCATGAATCAACATGAAGTCAGTTATGACAATGAGATGCAATGGAATTATTTTGTACTAAATCGAGTTTTCGAAATCCTAATGAACGAAATTTACAATATAATTAATTAAAAAGTAATTTTAAGAAATAAATAGAATATGAAAATTTACCTGCAGAACTCCTATTATTTTTTTAATATTTTAGTAACTCAGTGTAAGGAATAATTATTTTACTGTAGTGATATTCATATCTGTAATAAATATTTATTGAACAGTTATTCGTTTCTACAGGAAACTAATTTAATAATATTTTTCGTTAATTCTTTACGTGATAGAATTGTTTTGAAATTAAAGACTTTTAATGTAAGGGTATATTTAATTCAATTAAAATATCGAAATAAAAAAAATCAAAAATTTGTTTAACTCAAACAGTTATAGTTTATAGCCTAAAAATAAAATAGAAGTCTCTAGTAAAAAACCAATAAGATCCTACTGAAATTAAATGTAAACAAAATAAGCTTCTTACTCTGAAAAAAAATCTAAAATAATAAAACACTAATTGAAAAAAACCGTATTATGACTGAACCTAATAAACTAATATTTACAGAAGATATTTTCATAAATAGGAAAAACAAAATAAATTGAATCATTTCTAAGCGAACTCATTCAATCAATAAAAATATTTGGTTTAAAAACAATGAATGGAAGACAGAGTTTAATAATTTTTTTCAGCCTAATGCATATATTTTCTGAGAATGATTTTCAATTAAATATATTAATTGCATTATTTCAAATGAGTTTTTTAAAGTATAATAAAAATAAATACTTATAATTTTTCGATTACTAACAACGTGCCAACTATTTATTAAATTCCTCCATCGCTCTTTTTAGTGCAACACTAATGGACTATTTCCCTTTCTATATTAATATTGTGTCTCATTTATTATTTAGCAATTTTCAAATACATTAGTAATTTTTGGCTGTCAGTTGTAGATGTAAAAAAAACAACTACCATGCACAGCACATGGATAGAGGATATTTAATTCTTTAATGCTAATGTTTATCATTATACTAAAGGATATTTCTGGAAATGGTTATTTTAATTTACTTTATTTCTGAAACTGGCGTGAGAGTCATTAAATTAAAAGTCCAGTTTTACGAAGTATATATTTTTTTTCTTTATATTACAGCCAAAATCATTGAAATTATTTGAACTGCTGAAATGTTTTTTTTCTCAATTTCCACTCACGTTCTTCCATTCGTTCTGCTAACTAAATTAATCTCGTTAAACTTTTGCAACGCTTAATAGTATGTGACTATTTAAGATTAAACTAATTATTCAGAAAATTCAAAATCCGCATTTTTGTTTCAATAATCATTTATTGTTTGAAGGAGAATCTGGAGATTAATTGTCCCGTTTTAAGTGTTCTGAAACTAATTAAAATTGTTTCTCTTTAAAATACTTTTGAATTTTTCCCAAAGATTCTTACATATTTATATCGCATTCTAATTAACTCTCAATGATTATCGAAAATTAACTTAATGATTCATAAATACTACTGTGTACACTAATATACTATACAGATTTACTTTATTTTTTACTAAAAAAGGGAACATTATTTAATTTCACTTGAGTTTGAAAAAAAAATTCTGATTTTCTAAAAGGGAGACTGATACGCAAATATGTGAAGCATATAGAAAAAAATTGTATAAATTATACAAATTAGATTTAGATTTAATATATGTGTGAGTGTGTAAGTTAAATTTTCCATATTTTTTTAATATGGAATATAAATCATGAATTTTTTTCAGAGTACTATAGACCAGTGCTTCTCAAATTTTCAATATATTTGCAACCCATTATTCAATCATAATTTTCATTGCATCCCCCCTCAATACAATAACAATGAATTGAATTAAATAATACTATACTTTGGAGCTAAGCCTACATCACGACTTTAACTTCCTTAGCGTATATAAATGTCTCGCTCAACCAATGTGCTGATTGTCTCGTGAGTATATATGCGATTTTCCAAAGTACATTCTTTTCTGTGAACTGCTGCCCATAAAATTATTTCGAAGGCTTTGAAATGCAATAAAATCACCTTGACAGTGTTTGTGAAGGATTGGCTTATATTTCAGAGAATTTGCTTATATTTATTCATTTTCTACCCCTCTCCTCCTTCCCAATACACATAATACGCTCACCTACTTATTAAGAGATGGCATTGGGGAGATCACGTAATATTTAATCGGCATTTGAGGGATTAATTATAAATCACATAAATTATCAAGATGTGTTATTTGTTTCAATAATTTTATATATGAGAAGCCCATGGGATCATTGGTAATCAATAACATGTTCTTTACAGAGAATTGTTAAAATAATTATAAAATACATTGCGATATACTTATATATTTTAAGTATCTTATATCAGTGTAAATGTGTATTTTATATTTTATAATGTTAGAATGTATTTTTTGTTTGTTTACTTTCAATAAATTACTAACTTTTTAAAATAATCTTTCATTTTTAACTTTTTAATACTCTTGTGCCCCCTCGTAGAGTTATGATCTCCCAAGGGGGACACGCTCCACAGTTTGAGAAACATTGCTGTAGACTCTTAACTGAATGTTGGGATGAAACAAGCAGATGCGTCATTCGTAGGCAATATGACATTCGGCTGCTTGTGTCAGCCGTTCATTGCACTATTGTAGACATGCCCACAAATACCTACAGTTAAAAATATTCGGTAGAATGTATACCTTATGGACTTTACACTGCACTGTTAACGTTTTCAATTGCCACGAACTGACAGATAGGAAAAACAAATAGATCCTATTTGTTCATATATGTTTCCGATATGCAGATTTTCACTTTTAGTGATGTAGAAAAGCTAGTGAATAACGTCATCACTTATCCAAAGGATCAGCCGCATATTCTACAGGCAACAGTTCTTTCACGGCTGTACATAAAGAAAAAGTTCTCGGAAAGAAAGCTCGTATTCTTTTCCGAGGCAAATTAAAGTTATTTACGCAAGACAATCTCTCAAAAAAATGATTCCATGTTTAAAAACGGAGTTATATTGTTCTTTTACTTATCAATTGTTGGTTCTACTGGTACCCTTGTTGTGCACCTGCTGCAAAATGATAAACATTTACATTCCTCATCATGACATACGCAAGGAAAAGACTTCACACGACGAGGGCATAAATATATACTAGAGCAAAAATCTTAAATGCAGATGGAGAATGAAAGCAATTTTCTACTTTATTGTGTAGGAGAAGAACATATAAATCATTCTTAGGACTGAAACATTCGAATCATAAAAAATCTATTCAAATAATTAAATTTAAAAGACCGACTTTGTTGGTTAGAGGCCATTTTTAAAAAATGTGATTAATAGTTTTCTGAAATTTATTCAATTTCTGTACATAAGAATTAGGTATTCATTTTAAAATGCTGAAATTTAACGAAACTTTTCTTCTGGATCCCTATTTAGTCAAGCCCGATGTGGAAACATTTATCTTTGTGATGATTCCCACAAATCTGTACAGCTAAATTTAAGGATTCCACTCTCGTAAGACTGACTCCAACACGACATGTGAGTAGGAGTAGAAGCAATTCCATGCATCACTGATATAAATTAATTTCAAATATATCTATTTATCAATTGGCTTAAATTTAAGGGGGGAAGATAAAATATGATGCGTAATTGCTTAAATTTAAGCTATTTATATTATACCAGCAGTGAGGAGGGCAGGACACTGCTGCACTCCTTTTTTACAGACCCACAAGAAATCTCAAAATAATACATCACAGTTTATGCAGTTTCAAGGCAATAAGTAAGTAATAGTTCCTAATAAATATTTGCAATATCAACACGATCAAGATACTTGAGATCGACTCTGTCATTTGACTGTAGAAGTGGCTTTTTTTTACAATTGCACTTCAGATTGTTTTATATTATACTATATAGGCATTTGCATGTAACATTTCCATTATAAGAAAATGGCAGTTAAAAATTTTAAATACCATTTACGATACATAAAATCAGTTATGAGAGGTACACCTAACCAGGTAGTACAAATTACAAATTGAATATTTTCTTACATATTCGGTATAATCCCACATGGGATTTAAAAGGGATACTGGAGTGAGTGCTTAAAAATATGAATTAAAGTTTTTATCGTTATAATAAAGGCTCTACCTTAGTATATATTATACCAGATATTTAACTTATCATTTCTCTTATTGTAAATTGAAATCTGAAAATAAGGTTTTACATGGATTAGTTCATTTGATCATAAGACATTGTGTTTTTATTAATATATTTGATTATGTTATACCGAAATTTTACTGAAAGCAACAGAAAAGAGTCCATTAATTGCGGGGGATGATCTGATAAATTACTAAATATGTATTGAGACTATCTCTTTGTGCAATACCTTTCTGTAATGTCTCTCTAATCTCTGAATAATACATTTATAAAAAAGGAATTATTCATGGATTACCCTATAAAAACTTTAGGGTTTACGCGAGAGTATTCGCATTTTTTTTTTTTTTTAAATTAAACATTTTGTTCCTGCAATTCAAAACTTCTTTTTAAAACTAATATACATTTCTGTAACAAAGCATCAGTACAGTTGGGAAGACTAAAATGAATACGTACTTTTCTTAAATTTAACTATATAAAGTTAGGACATTTTTAAAAAAAATCTAAGTATGTAGTATGAGGTAAAATAAGGTGCTATTCATATTCATATAAGAGATTGAATCTAAATCACAATAATTAGTAAAACAACATGTTTAGGTTCAAAAAAATTGTGGTAATATTAATATCTAAAAAAAGGTTTTTTTTTTTTCTTTTCCATCATTTTTAAAGGGAGCTCAAAGCGTATCATTGAAATAAAAAAACAAACGTGATGCTTTTTTTATTGAAAAAGCATGTGTAAATCATTGTGTTTCTTAGAATGTTTTCTTAAATAACATATCATTTATATAGATCATTTCAGTTATCAGAAATGTCTTTAAATTTAAAATTATTTTAAAAATAGAACATTCCAATTAAATTATATTTAAACTTCTTTAATTTATTAGACTGAAACAATAATGGCAACATTCACATATTTGCAGAACAATCTTTCACTTTTAAATACACATTTACTTCATTTTAGTTCACTTTCCTTAAGACAAAAATCAGGTATTAAACTATAGGTATAGGCTTTTGGGAGGGGGGAGACCATAAATCATCAAATGAGTAACTAAGTCCGTTCGTGAAGTAACTGCGTCTCCATGCACTAATTATTTGATATTACTTGATAGGGAAAAAAATCCATTGGTGTAAGATCTAATGATTGTGACGTCCATAAAACTGCCCCCAACAAGTCTAATCCATCTACCGGAGTCTGTCATATCCATCCAATGACGTTCAAGGACACAACAATGCATTTGTTCATTCATCATCATTTACCTTATTTTTCTATACTACTTTTACCGTAAACTTCGGATCTTAAACATAAAGTTTTTTTAACATTTTTATGCACTCTCAACGAGGAATCTGACTGTGTAGAGTTTGGGTCCTATTTAAGTGTCACCCTGTACACAGTAACCATAAATATAATGTATAGGTAATGTAAAATTCTAAGTATTTGTCAATATATAATATTTTAATGATGATAATTAAAGTTACCAAATCATTGTTCTCATAAAGTAATATTAATTAACCTAAATTCTCATCTAAGAAAATACAAAAAGTATTTTCCCATATTTAAGAATATTGACTTAGCATCGGTTTAATGACATTTAAAAAATTTAATTAATTTTAGAAACCTGCCAGGAAAAATATTACATTTTTTTTAAATTTTCAATAAGACCTCTCCTTCCATGTTTTCGTAACCTTACTTTAACGTTTGTAGAAATTATTGATTACCAATAAAATACCATTTTAATTAGTTTATTATCTCCCTTTGTTCTTTCTTAAACGGAATGAAGTTAAAGATAAGAGAGAGACATTTGTTAAAGTGAAAGGAAATGATTTTGCATCGAAATTTGTGATAAAACAGTTCTACTTACAAATGTTTAAATTTCCAATTTATTTCTTTGCCACACAATTAGTAATGGGAATTGCAAATGTGTTAATGTAAGAATGCCGACAAGTTAAAAAGTACTTAGTTTTAGAACAAAATGTTTTGAATTTAAAATACAGATATGCTTGAATAATCTTGATCGTACATTCTTAGAGTTTCCGAAATTATAGAGTTCCAAAAAGCACTGCATTTTAAAAAAGTTAAATTTTTTAAAAAATTTCGAATAGTTTTTTCGAATAATTTTTTTTTTTTAGAAATTCTGATAATAGGAAAATATGTACAAATTTGTACGTATAAGATATGCTTTTTTTAATATTTTATTTACACGTCTGGCCACACAAAATCCAACACCAATAAAGAGCAGAGATATCGCAGAGAAATTTATTTCGCTGATAACATGTACAAAGATCAAAAGATTAAAATTAAAGCCTCTTGTGACGTGATGATGACAAAATCAAGCCGTTAATGTAGCCGTTATTTTTGACTATAACCACTGTCACACACCTAGAAATAGAATAAAAGAGCCTTTGGATGCCTCGTTGGGGAACATTAGTCTAAGCGGCTTCCCGTAATGCCGAAGTTTATATGGTGTAGCAGCGGATTGTATATCTCGAGCTAGCCGATGTGCAAGCATGGATCACACGTTTTCAAATGGCGATAGATCGGAAGAGCAAGCAGGTCAATGAAGCAATTGAATCCGAAGGGTAAAGAAGAAATCTTGAACGTTTTCCGACACGTGACCTCGCGCATTATGTTGTTGGAATATGGCTGATGGCAAGCGCTAAATGTATGGGAGGTTCACGGGCTTCAACACCACATAGATATAGCACTAGCTGTTCAGTGTACCAAAAATACGTGCTAGAAGGGTGAGGTAGAAAAATCCAATACCACTCCAGAGCCTGATACTGGGTGCAGGACCAATGTCACGATGCATAACGCAACAGTTCCGCAAGCTCTAGCCAAGGTGTTTCCAAACTCTAATCCAACTCTCGTCACGTTGAAGGCAGAAGCGGGATTCGTCAGGAAACACAATATTGTTCCATTCCGTTGTCCATGTCAACCGGTCATCACATCATTGGTGGCGCAAATGCTTCTGGTTTCCAGTCAAGGGTAAACGAGGCAATTGACGCCTCGCGGACTTTCCGCTTTGCTGAAAATGGCATAGAATGGAACGAGTGGACACGAGTGATGCATAACAGATAGAATCTGTTGTGCTGTGGTTCGTGATGAAGCTGCACGATCCATCACTGCCATGCGCACAATCCACTTTTTATCACAGCAATGGCACAACGAGTGTATACGATCGGCCCCGTCGGTGTGTCGTTTCCTCCTGCATCCAGCATGACAGATATCCATCACAGTTACTTGGTTTCGTCCAACACGTTGGCTGATTTCTCTGAAGGATAATTTGCAATCCTTTTAGGTTATTATTCTTCCTCGGTCAAATTCAGAAACATGCTCAAAAGACGCTCTAAGTCTTCCACAAAGCATAGGTACTTGATAAAACGCACGAAAAAACAATTGCCGTACTTCTATTCACCCCTTATACAGCGCTTGTGGGTGGCACTACGGTAGCCCGTTATGTGCGTCTGCGGTATAATGCTAATGATTTGTATATTTCATTGTCGCCAATGCATGCTGTAAATTTTACATGCTTTGCATGCCTCTTTCAGTGTGTTTCATTTTGTATGCCCAGCAGTGTACTTTAATTACTTTTTATGAAATGTTACGGTTTTTATTTGTAAACATATAATTAGAAGAATCCTTAGTAGAATAATATTAATATAATTTCACAAAATGCTAAATGACTGACAATCTTCACATCGTACTCAATATTTATTTATTGATTGTTTTTATTCATGATTGCTTATAAAATCAGTTTAACATCACCAATACAGACGCATTATACAATCTTATCCAAGCCTTATAGTAGATTTCCAATTAAAATTATATAACATTATCATGGAATTAAAAAGGAACATAATCAGGAATGAATCAATTTAAATTTTATAACTGTTGTCTAAGCGGCAGCAGTGCACTCACTGTATTTATACTGGATTACTGCAATGTCCAGCAAATTTCTGTTAAATCTATTACATCTTTCCTAATAATAAGACCAAGATAGAAAAAAAAAGAAAAATTTAATTCTTTTAAACTTTTTTCCCCCTCCCAATACAACGTATATGCGTGCCTATGAGAAAAATATGGCACTGCTGAAAGAATTACGTAACTTTTAATCGGCAGTTAAGGACATATATAGAAAAAAGAATGTATTCGTTATATATTCAAATGTTAAAAAAAGAATTTTATTTAAAAAATAATTTAATTAATTTTAAATATATCTGTTACGTGGAATTAAAAAGAAGATATTATTTTCCTACATATATTTTTAACACTACATTAAATTTTGCAAACACATCGTATCCTTCAAACCGCATTTAGAGCAATTTTTTTCTTTTAACGGAATACACACACATGTATCCTATTCTCCTGAAAGATATTTTGAATAACTCTTTTTTCGTTAATTTCCTCAGAAAAAATGTGCTTAAAAATTACTATTAAAATTTTTTATATTACTAAGTTTTATTTCATTTAATTTTAATTTGTTTACAAACCAATGCAATTTTTTTAATTACTTAAATTAGTAAGTAATATATGTGTGTTTAATTTTAATTTAGTATTTTTATTTAAGGAGTTATTGTAAAAAGGCCTTAATAATCATATTCGAAATTCATCATTCGTGTAAGTAGTTTGCAAAAGTTTTATCTCATAGTCAAGTGTGGAATTCATCCGAATATTCTAAATTGAAAACATTAATAAAAGAAAGGATAAATTAAGTTCAAAAGGAAAATAAAATTTATAAGATGCCTTATAAAAGGCTACATTATTGCTTAGATCCTAAATAACCTAACCAAACCCACATCCAAAATAATTTTTAAAAACATTCTACATTTATATCAACCATACATATAATTATAATTTGCACAAAAATCATACTAACAATAATAAAAATAGAGTTAAAAATCAAAAGTTTTTTTTTTAAATTCCTCATAAAAGCTTTAGCAAATATTCCTATCTAAGACCTTTTTTTAAATTTTTTTATTAAACTATTTGTAAAACTCTTCATGCTTCACATTCTATACTACTGGGCTTACAGTGTAATTGGTAACACAATTACATAACTTAAAACAAAATTAAAATACATTTATAAGATAAAAATATAAAATAAAAAGGAAGGGAGGAAATACACAAATGTAAATAAGGGGAGTTCCCAATAAAACTTTAAAAATATATACAGTAAAAAAAAATTCTTAAGACATTAAGGCTTTCAGTACAATTGAGCAACAAAGACAAAACAGGTTCTAAGTCCTTTAGTACCTGAAAAACTTATCCATTTTTTGAAGCTTTATCAATTACTATTTTATGAATCCGTCAATTTTAAATACAAAATAAAATTGAAAAATAGAAGTGAACAAAGTGTTACAAAGCAAGCTGTATTTTGGTGTTAAAATATATTTGTTCATTTTACGCTGTATCTGCACTAATTGATGTTGAAACCAGCTCATATAATTATTGTTCCAAGATTTTAAGGGTTTGACGTAGCGTGCAAAGGACAGACCAAGTGCTTACGACGTCCTATCAGAAACCTGGGTAGGCGTGAAATAAATTCAATAAAGGTCCTTACCCTGGAATCTAGAATAGTGAACAGAAGAGTGATAAAGGAGAGATGGAAAACGAGTTTAATATCTTTAATAGAAGGAAGAGCATTCAATCTACCAAGAGATTCTCAATATATTTGAAAATAAATTAGGAATAAAAATGCTTACGCTGCATTACACATCAATTTAATTTTATAAGCCAAATTAAAAAATTATCAAAATTGTTATTTTTTCTAAAAATTCAAAGATATATTTCATTTTAAATCTCCAACAAGCGACCTTCGAATGAAATTCTCAAATATCAGATTTGTATGTTTTTGGGAATTAAGACTGTAACATGTTTTCAAAATACAGTCGGACCCCGATTTACCGAATCTCTATTTAACAATTTTCGCGATTTATTGACTTTTCTCTTTCAACTATTCAAATGAAGGCTAGGAACCCATATTTAACGAATAATAAACCCTGAAATGACGAATTATTTCAACAGACAAAAAAAGTTTTTTTTTATTAGTTTATATTAGAAAAATTGGATTTTTTTTCAAATGACATTTGAAAAGACAAGATTAGAATGGCCTTTCTTGTAAGCAACACATTTCGACGGGAAATAATGTAGACTATTAGTAGATTTTACAGGTGCAGATGAGTCATGAGTGTGTAACTTTGAATATATTATAACAGGCAATTCCTTCCTAATTTCATTCCGTTCCACAGTATTTTCAAATTTAAACGATTGTATTACAATTTAAAGATGGACTCCCAATCTGTGCAACAGGAATTGAGAAAAATGATTTTTCTGATCCATTGAATAACAATTCTAATAAAGAAATTGGTAATGAAACTCCTATCAAAACTGATATATTTTCTAATGATTTTCATACTTTGGAAACATGCCTAAAGTAGCAGGGTGTGAATTACATAGTATTTTCTCCTGCACATAAAAATGAAAAAAATGTAATTAGGAATCATTATGATTGTCGAATTTCTATCAGCCAGTATTTTAAAATTTCCAATAAATTTTTGCGTAATAATTCCCTAATAATATTTTTAGTTGTTGAATAGAAAGTGTGCAACTCTTAACTATGGATATTTTTACGGTAGTTGCTTATTACAGAATTTCCAAATGGTGACTGCAAAAATTTGTATTTTTTTGGACCCCGATATAACGAATTACACCAAATTAATGAAAAAATTGTCCAGTCCAGATGAAATCGTTAAATCGGTGTTGTAATTAACTTTTAAAAAATAAGATAGGTAGCACAATTTTTTAAATTAGAGAAAGGAGTATCAGTACAAAATAATTTTATTATTTTACATAACATAAAGTAAGATAATAGCGATTTGTACATTGTTGTATCAAAATTTTGTTTCCTTTTAATGTTTCTAATTAATATTATTAATACCAGAAATATTTATTATCTTTTTCGTTTGTATACCATATACAACTGTAAACATTTTTTGGGGAAAAAATAGCTGTTTTTAGAATTCTCTTCTAGACAGTAAAAGAAAAATGTTTAGAAAATAATTAAACTGTCATTCACAGTTAAAAAATCCTTTTTATTAAAAAAGTGCTAATGATTCATACTTATATATTTTTTTCAAATATTTAAAGCTCTCAGTTAAAAGTATAATATGAATATAAATAAAAGCATTGATGGGAATTGATCAGCATGTTAAAAATATTTAATAAATCTGTGATTTTTTTTAAAATCTAAATTTACGATATTTAAATTTTTAGCTATTATTTCTTTGTAAAAGGAATTTATAAAGATGAATAATATTCTCTATGCGATAATTAGAGACGTTGCGTTTTTAAATATAATTAAAAACAACCAATAATATTTAACAAATATCAAATATATGGTATGTATCTTTCAGAATCAAGAGCAAATGTTGGAATAAATTGTATTTAATTATTTGTTTTTACGAAGTATGATGAATTTTCATATAAACAGCAGCTTCACCTGCTTTAGTTTCCATAAATAGTATTGCTAAGCAAATGAGAACTTATATTGTTCACTATCGTAAATAAATTTAATGAATTATTTCGAAAATTGTATTCACAAATTCTTAAGAAAAGTTTAAAAAATGGTTTATATCCAATACAAAACATGATTAAAAATTTTTTTTTATAATTTTTTTTTCCCTCCATCACTTAAAAAAAAGAATATGTATTAATCTTTGAAATTTACAACGTTCGATAATAAAAATAGCTTTGAAGACATAAGTCCATTCTCTTAACTGCTTTAAGAGCCTTTTCTTATATAAAAAAATTCCATCGTTATAACGTGTCTAAAATCATAAAAAACTTAGATTTTTTTTTCTAAAAACAAACTGTATTTTTTTCTATTTAAACTTAAAATTTAAAAAAAATAACTACGCGCGTTTTAATGTTCATAGAAATGAAAATTTTTTACAGTGCATTTCTCCCCAAAAAAAATTCCTCTTAATATCATTAAAATTACCATTAGTAAAATTTTCCGTATGTAATTTTCGAATAAATTCTTGAATAAATTAAAATTTAGTGTTGAAATTTTGCTACCTAATACAAAGTAAATTTCAAATGGCTGATCTTCAATGACAATTATAATATTAAGACCTGTATTTTTTAATGAAAAAAAATATTATTTTGAAAATAAAACACAACAGAATAAAGAAAACATTGAGAAGTACGAAGTAGCTTGAAACAAAAAAAAATCATCTATTTTGAAAACTAATGATACTACTAATAAAAACATTCTTTAGAAAATGTAATCTAAATTGTTTTTTTTGTAACATTACGTCTTTTTCGTTTCTCCTCTTCTTTCCAATTAAAATCAGAGAATGTTTTTAATTAACTTCATATCAGCTCAAAATATTTCATTAAAAAGTTCAGCAATAAGTCACACTTATATAATCATTTCAGTATAAATGTTTTTGTTACTTTTAAAGTGTTTTTAATTTTTAGAGTACATCATAAAAAGTTAATTATCTTTAAAATATAATTCATAGAATTTTTTTGAAAAAAAAAAGTATTTTCTTTATTTAAATATTTCATAAAATCTTTAAATTCCATTTTTATTTCTTATGTTTACAAAAATGAAAAACAAAATTCTAGTCAATTTATATTCTGTCAAAAATTTTCTTGTTATTTGTGAAATACAGATAATTTTACAATGGGAAAAAATGCAAAATTTTCCCCCTATTGATATAAAAAAAGAAATGTTTTTCAAAAAACATTTCTATGTTAGGAAAAGAGAAAAAGATTAAAATAGTTTTGCACTAAGAACAATATAACGTGGAAAACGCGGAACTTAAAAAAACAAAATTATTTTATTTTACTTCTACTGTAATCTCTTAATTATTGAAATATTACACCAACAAAATGAATACTGTATAAAAAGAAGTGTTTTTTTTTAAACTATACATTCTGTGAAATATTCCTTAAGTTTTTTTAAATAAACATTCTTACGAAGAATGTGTTATGCCTATTATACACTTTCTGTTTGTGTATCAAGAATTATTTATATATATATAAATTATTGATGTATTTTTTTATTTCCGAAGTAGATTCTAGACCCAACTATTTCTTTTTTTCATGGGAATTGTTTCAGATTTATTTCACTTTAGTTTATTTTTGGAGTTTCTTTTCTCAGGAAATGTTTGAATATTTTCTTATGTTTTAAAAAAAATATCTCTTTTTTTCATATTTCGGATTAAAATTAATCCTTATTTAAAAAATATAGGGAACAAAAAATGAAAACAAAAACTTAAGAATTATTTACCATTGAATAAAGAGTTGTAATTTTTTAAAAATAATATTCTAGCAAAACATAATTTGTTCAAATGACATTAAACGTTAAAAAAAAGAGCTTCTATTGGATTAAAAATTCTGCTGATACTCATGAAAAAATTTCTGCAATTTTAGCGAACTTTTACTAATACATTAAGAGGAGATAAGATTGTAGGATAACTTGGAAAATTAGCTCGTACCTTAAGTAATTGTAAATTTACCTAAATTATTGGATTTAATATAAATTAGCTCATTAATTATGTTAAAGGAATTAACACATTTTTCTACGTTTATCAATTTTCACAGTCAAAGATCTCTTTATAAAAGTTTGCTGTGATCTTGTCCAAACCGTTTTCGTCTGATGTGGAAAGGTTGCATGGAAATGGGTGTTTTAAAGTATCTAAACTATTTTAATTAAATTGGCTTCGAATATTCCCTCCAACCTATGCAGAATAGCTATGATAATTAACATATGTATGATATTTTAAATGATGATATTACAACCTTATTTAAATTCTGTTATCAAATAACTCACGGCTTATAACTTCCGTGAATGATACTTTCATTTCTTTTTGATACAGTTTATCAACCGAAATTCATACCTTCACATTTCGTGTTTTAATGTATATGATTAACTTTGCTTCAAAATTTGAATATACCAAAAACATACTTCAGAATAAAACCTCTATCAAGAATTTCTTTAATGTAAAAGTAAGAGCACATTATTTAAATGTTAAAAAAATGTACTTCATAAATATAACATTAAGAATCAATCACAAATATATCATTACTTTAACCCCTAAAGTTGTGCATTTTTTTTGCCTTAAATGCTCCAAAAAAGAGCCTTTTAACAACGTATAATACTTAATAAAATGCAAAATATAAGAGTTTTATTTTAATTTTCAATTTTAAAATTTCTACACTATTTTTATTTTATTATAGTGGAACACAAAAAACTCTAAATGTTTGCTTTTTATAAGCACACTCCACATGCTATGAAGAATGTTTCATATATACTAATACAATTTCTCTCATACTTACGAAAATATATGATGTTCGTACCTCTTTTTCAAACGGTTGAGGAATTTGTGTGTGAGTGAATGTATGTATATGCATACACAATTTGAAACATGGTATAAGTCACACATTGCAATGGGGACTGAGATGATATAGATTTTTTGGGAATTATCTTTCCATTTTCATTTCTTCTCAAGCATCAAATTGCACATTGCCTAGCCAATTCCTGTTCGTTATCGAATGTTTTCAATAATCTAAATTCCTGCCTTCAATGAAAAGTTCCCTTCCTCATCACAAAGGAAATCCCAGATGAGAAGTATTTCAACACCATGGCCAATCTGTATCTCTTAAAAACATTCGCACTAATAATCACACTATATGAATTAAAACAATGCGCAAATCAAAGATAGAAAGAAGAAAGTATCAATGCCCGTGCAGTGTACGAGCAAACCGGTTGTGGCCAATTTTCATAACCCATTCGGTATTCGGGCAAATCAGTAAAGAGGTTAACTTATAACGTGTTAGTCATCATTTCAACTCCATAATGCCTAATTAAATTGAGATTGCATGAGCAATTGAAAAAACATCTGTTTTTTTATGTCATCTATTTGCATTACAAATTTGAAACAGTATAAGTGATTCTAGGGAACCTAGAAACAAATAAAAATTTTCTCATATAAAGTAAATCATTGCAAAATTTTAAGGAGGCTCAGTTTGGTTTATTTTATTAAATAATGCATTAGGTATATTCAAATTACTAATCATATATTTCTAAAAAATAATAAATCTACCCCATTACTCTTAGCCGAATAAGTATTATTTTACTGTAAAACATCCAATGAATTTTAAGAAAATCTAAACAAAATAAGAACTAAAAATAATGTAAGTAAAGTAAAGTAATAAATAAATTAATTTCCACTTCAAAAAAATTGTTCTTTCCATTTCATTAATTATTTGTAGTTGCAATGTAGTTTGACCTTTAATTTTGATTTAAACTCTAATAGTCCATATACAGTGTATGCAATAAGAGGGAACGAGTAACTAATATTAGGTATCCAAACAAGTTCGGAGTACTTTTTTAAAAAATAGCATACTAACACATTACAAATGCTTTTTTAGGAATTAATACCAACAAATACTAAAATTTAATGAACAATATTTTTTTTAAAAAATATCTAAATTTTACAAAAATCGCGATTATAGGTGAAATTTAGCAATATTTTTGAAAAATTTCAAAGCAATTAGAGAAAAATTAATAAACTTATATCAGTAAAAATATTACTAAAACAAAGTAGATGCATTTATCTAGAGAATGTTCTAGTATTTTAATGTTTTATTAAAATTTGTAAATTTTAGAGCTGATTGAAAAAACATTATAAAAAAGGTGACTTTTATTATGAGACCAATATTTTAATAAAAGGCGATAACTCAAAAAAATATTCATACAATAAGAAATATTTTAGTACAATCTCTAGAAATTATATACATATCAGGTTCAAAAAGGTTTATAGAAGGACTTTTATAACATATTGATTTATCAGACTCGCCATTATAGATTTAAAACAATTTAGAAGCCCACTTCTGGTAGATTCAGTACTCACTTTTGGTTTTTCGAATTTTATAAAATTGATTGTAACTTTGCCTCTGTGTAACGTAGAAACAAAACAAAGCATTGTTTGTAAACCACAAAAAATCCTTCTATTCAATAAAATTAAAAAAAATCATCTGGTTGAATGAATCATCTCGAATTTGGTCATTATTAACGTGTTTGAATATTTTATTGGATATACCATACATATATATATATATATATATTTACTATATGCATTTAGTAAATCAAAAGTATAATAATAATAATAATAATAACTTGAAATAACATTTTAAAATTTTACGCACCTCAGCTTCAAACACACACAGTTGTGCTCTCCCTTCCATAAAATATAAAAACATAAATTTATTATGTGCATATATAGTATAGTAGAACTCTATGAAACCACGTACGAAGTCTGTTAGGAGCAGGGGGCTTTTGTATGTGTTTTCCATTAGAACTTCTCTTTCGTTTCTTTTTCGTATCTGCTATGATGCATTTGGAGCACGTCTTATCGTTCAGTATTCCTTTATTCTGTTTTTTTTCATTTTTAGGTTTTTTTTCTTGTCTTTTCATATGTTATCTATTTATCATCGTATCAAGAAAGTATCTTTTTGTCTTGATAGATGCCTGTGAGATAAAAGTTCTGATTTCTATTATATATCTCCATAATATTTATTTTTTATGTTTTATATTTTTATGTCTCCTTAGGTATACATAAGAATTAAAAAAAATGCAAGTCATTTATTTTAGAAGTAATAATGTTATGTGAAAAAAAATTGTTATACAACCATTTATGCGCTGTCTTATTTTTTTAAATATTTGTAATAAATGGAGTGTAATTAATTCGGCTGTAAAACAAGTAGTAGAATATTAAAGCTTATAGTAGTTTTTAGTTCAATAGGAAAAATGATATTCGTGTAATAGACCATCACTCCAAATATTAATGTGTTTATATCAATAGCCAAATTACATTACTTCAGGTTTAAAAAAATAGTTTTAATACATCTAATACTCAGAATGTGTAGTATTTTTTAAAAAAATAAATAAAATCCTAGTTGTAATTAGTATTGTTTATTGTAAGTCCTTTTCTTTTATGGTTACTCTTTGTTTTTCGTTTTGCTTCAAATATATTTTTATCAAAAGTTATCACATAGTTTAATATTATACTATGTTATGAAACATATTGTTTATCTCTGAATTTTTAATTGCATTTCTAGAATATTTGTAATTAAATGTTAACGTTACTCTACTAATAGCTTAATAGTTTAGTACGAGTTTTCTTAAAATTTATAGTTTTCAAATAATTATATTCTCTGAATTTGTTTAAGTGCTTAGGGATATGAATTACTACATAAATAAAAAAATATGTCACAAATTTATTTCAAAATATTTTAATTTGTAATTTTCTCGATACATTTGAAGTAAGATTGGTGCTACTCTTTTCCAGTGATTACAAAAATAAGGTTTATTTGAAAAATTAAATTTATCTCAGATTTTTTTTGGTATATTTTATTAAATAGTTAATATAAAATATGTGCATATGACGTGAATTCATAGAATGGTCTTAATTTGTTTCTGATTTTTTTTATAAATTGTTTATATATTTTTTCAAGCATTCAGTGCGCATTAAATATTTAAACGTGTATACTATTCCACAAAATGAAAATGTTTCTAACATAATTAGTAGCTTAAAGAAAAGTAAAGAAATTTTCACTAAATATAACAAAAATATCTGTATTGCTCATTGAGATGTTTTGCTTTTATATTATACTTCCTAAATTTTCCTAGGAGATATCATGATATTTTTTTATAAAAACAAACACCATTTTTTAGTTAAAGGTTGTGATATTTTGTAACATATATTGAATTGATTTGGAAAAATACCATCAAACACATTCTTGTATTCTTTCGAAACTTTCATGTACCCGTTTGTTTTACATTGTATCAATTGTATGGATTACTCTTGAAGTTTTTATCTACTTTTTGTTCCAGGTTATTGAAATATTAATTCGAAATTCTTTTGAAATAACAGACATTTTCATTCAGCAAAAAACGCTTCAATAGAATCCATACATTTTTTCTCCCCCTTCAGTTATAAAAGTAAAAAAAAAGTTCTTTAATGAAGAATTAATAGAGAGTTATGCGTTGAAAAGACTAGAGAATACAGAAATAATAGAGAAGATACATTTGCTTTACATTTTAGCTTGCAATGATTAAATAAATTTAAAAAGTGGAATGCTTAGATTATTTTCAAAAGAATACATTGAAGAAATCCTGAAAAAGAAACATCCCATTTTGAAAAGTCCATAGCTTCATTCCCACGATAATATCTTTAACTAAAATAGAACTTTTTGTTCAATTAATATTTTTTCCTGAAAAAAAATCACTTAATATATATTATTTGTTTTACCTTCCACATTTTTACTCATTTTTAATATGTACGAAAGTAATTAGTTTCCAACAATTAAATTAACTTTGTTATAATGCATATTTACTTCATGTCATAGAAAAAAGATACACTTATTAATTTCAAATTGAAAAAAAACTAATAATTATCAACACAGAAGGATTATTTTTCAAATTATTTTCGCTCACTATTTTAAATGATGAAATATATTGAACTCAAAATATCTAAGTAAAAAATGATACTTTCTTAACAAATAATTTTGAAAAAGAATGTTTTAATGCATTTTTGAAATCCATGTTAGAAATAGTATTGTTTTTAAAAGTAGCCATAATTTCTAGCATGTTTTAACTTTTGGGGATCATTATATAAATGGCACTATAAAAATACTTTTTAGTAGATAATTTGTGAATATGGTCTAACTTTTGACAAATATACTGAATATGTTGTCTTATTTTATAGTGATGTGACTCTACGTTAAGGGAAGTCAGTAGGGTAAAAATCATGAAATGATCAATTTTGAGTTTTTGATATTTCTGAAATCTGTATTTCATTACCCTTCTAGGAATATAACATTTATGCCATATTTTCAATTAGAACTATGTCAAAATGACTTTTAAAAATCATCATCTGGTGGGCCATGCCCCCTTTTGACAGATATTTGCCTTTTAAATATCCTGAAACAATTGCAAAGCCTTCTTTTTGTTTATTCAAAAGCAATTAACTTTAAATAACAGTTGACTGTTCGATTAACTGTATTAGTTTGGTGGCGGAATTTCGAGTTACAACATGTTTCCAAGTGTTTTAAAGTATTATTTCTTAGTATTTAAAAATTTACTTTCACAAGGTATGAATTTTTTTCAAAACTACTATTTTCATAATTTATAATTTTAAAATTACTTTTTAAAAAAATAAAATTTTTCTAAATTTACTGTATGGGGGAAAAAAAGCTGCAGATTTACATTATACATTCCTTATGCATTCTTGTGGATACTAAAGTAATATTTTGAAGATATTAAAAAAAAAACATTTAGCTAAGAGCACATGTTTAAAAAACAAACAACTTTGAATAAATTCAGTGATGATAAATAAAAGTCTGTTTTTAAAAAACTAAATTTTTTAAAAAAAATATCACTTCAGTATAAATATAAATGTTACTTTACTGTACAGACAACCTTTTGAACTTAAATATTCAAAAGTTTCTGAATGAATTGTACATACAAAAATTCAGATGTGTAATACCATTTGTCGTTGCAAGAAGCTTATTAAATACATAAAAATACCTAAATATCATGTTTAAAAACATAAAAACAGTTTTATTTTTGCTGTTTAAGAAATCATGTATACAGTTTAGTAAAACTTTTGAAATTTAAAAGTCTTAGAAACTTATGTTTGTATGTGAACACACAAAACACATATGAAAACTTTCGAAATGACGTAAAATCATGTTTTTTCAAATGCACACCAAAACCATATAGATAAATATTTTCCGTTATATTTATGATGATATTTGCTCTACTTTAATATTTGTAATACATAAATGCTACAAATTCTTCTAAAATTTATAGAGATTTTGTGATAATAGATGTAAATTTTACAAAATATCTCGTTAAACAAAAACTGAAAAATGTTATGTATGTATTTTCTGAGAATTTGAAAACATTTTTGATGCTTTTTTTACTTAAAATATATTGACTTGATGCTAATGTTGAATAAAATGTGGCAAATACATGTTGGAAGTCATAATTTTTGTGATGAAGTGACATTTCATGTTAAAAATGCATTTTTCAAAAAGTTTGTTTATAAAAATTTATGTTCTTTTTTCTCAGAAAATAATGAAAGGATGATCATAAAATTTCAGTAAAACATAACTCATATGTACACTGAACATAACCATGTACACTGAAGTGAGCCTTTATAAATTTTCCCAAAATATTTTAACATAAAGCATTTATCGTAGAAAAAAAATGAAAATTTTCAAGAAATTCATAGTAATATTTTTATGTTGCATGGTTTTGAAAAAACTTAACAATATATTGGAAATATCTCACTTCAGCATAAATATTTAAGTCTAATTAATATGCAGACTAAATGAGAAGTCTTAATATTTAACAGTTTCTCTGTGAAAAAGTACACAGATATACGTGATGATACGGGATGATTTTTGTCGTTACCTGTGAAGCTTGTTATACACCTAAAATTACATAAATTTCATGTTTAAAAATATAAAAACATTTTTCTTGTTCTTTTGGATATCATTTATGTAATATTTAAAGAAAATTTTAATTCTGATACTTTAAGAAATTGTGTTTACATGTGAATATACAAAGCATAATTGAAACTTTTCGAAATGTCATATTCATGTATTACTGTCTTATAAAGATTATATTTTTTAATTTTTTTCCTCTTTTTCTATAAATTTATTGTATGCAGAACTGGAATTTTTTATTTTATATTTTACACATATTGTGTATACTGAAGTGAAATTTTTGAGATATTCCTCAGACATTTAGCTAAAAAGCAGATGTCGTAACATAGAAAATTAAATTTTTTCTAAAATTCATTATTCTACTATGCAAAAATTAAATTTTTAAACAGGCTGATCAATTTTTTAAAAAAATTTCACTTCTGTATAAAGATAAATGTTTATTTAATGCACACACAAATTTTTAAGCTTTGTGTTCAATAGTTTCTTAGTAAAAGGTACATAAACATATCCAAAAATTCAATGTCCTTTTTCGTTGCACAAAACTTGTTACATACCAAAAAATACACAAATTTCATGTTTAAAAACATAAAAACAGTTTTCTTGTTGTTTTGGATACCATTTATGTAATATTTTAAGAATCCTTTTAATTCTGATACTTTAAGAAATTGTGTTTACATGTGAATTTATAAAACACTATGAAACTTTTCGAAATGTCGTATATGATGTATTACCAAAGTCATATTTTCATATATTGACACATTTTCACATGGTATTTATGATGATTTATAATCACAATAATGTATCAGAACAGAAAATTCTTCAAAAATCGATGCATAATTTGAGTAAAATGATGCAAATGCTATAAAATATCTCGATAGATTAAAAGTGAAAAATGCTATGTATGTATTTTCAGAGAAATCTAAGTAAAAGTAAAAAGTCCTAAAATTATTGAGAATAAGCTAATATTTAAAAAAATAGTACAAATACAGATTGTAATTCATAATTTTTTTGATGAAGGGACATTTTATAATAAAAATGCAATTATCACAAAACGGTGTTTTTAAAAATGCGTGTACCTTTTTCTCAGAAACTATTCAACGGAAGCACTTGCAATCTTCACTGAATATTACTGATATCTAGCTATATATATTGCACGGAGCTTTTATTAATATTCCCATAATATTTTTGTAAAAGTCAGTTATGGTGAAAAAAAAATGACATTTTTCAAAAAATTCATAGTGATACTGTTGCGATGAATGTTTTTAAAAAAAATTAAACAATATATTTGAAAAAGCTTCCAATCATTTTAAATAAAAAAAAGTCTAATTAATATACAGAACAAATTTAAATCTGTACATTTAATAGGTTCTGAGAAAAAGGTACATAAAAATGCTCAATTTAACATTAGCGGGATAGGGGGTACTTACAAGCCTTATTAACTATACTACTCATGTTAAAGAAAATGCTTAGTTAGTAAATTGTCCTTTCACCGAGGTTCAAGATTAAGAAGTCCATCGGCAGTAGTCTTATCCTTGCTTTTTAGTGCGACGATATAACTTCCACTGACTCAGTTATTAAAAAGGTTGCATCACGTTTAAATATAATATTTCTCAATCAAACTTTAAATAATAAGAACGCCGTGTTCAGAATTTTATCATAGCATAAATATAATGCTAATGTTTTGGGGGGGGGGGGATTAACAATAGAAAATGATCTTAAATATTTTTTTTTTGACCCTTACAAGGACTTTATTTAAAAACCAGATACAACATATATCGGCAATTATCAGACCATATATTTTAACTAATTTTGGTTTAGCGTTTTTGTCATGTCTTTTGTTATAGAATTTGAATTTCCACGACAGATTTTTTTTAAAAAGTTCTCCTTTTTGTTAACGTAAAATCCTTGCATTTAATTGTTAATTTTCAAGGTAGTGCATAGCACAACCTTAACCCAGATAAAAAAGGAAGAGAAACGAATAAACGATGTATTTGTCAGTTTCCCGATTTATAAAAATTGCCATTTATACTCTTGCACGTTTTTATCAAGCATGGAATTAACCTTGAAAAATTATATGTTTGGCAATTGATATTACATAATTTATACACTTTCTTAAAAATTTCCCTAGTTATTATACTAAACAGCGATAGTGAGCAATTACCGACGTACCCTGGATACTTTTTGCTGTTTTGGAAACAATAAAGTAATATTTTAGGAGAGTTCAAAAGATCCATAAACCCCCATTTAACTGAACTATAGAAAAGCAAACCCCCTGTCATCAACTGTCTTCATAGAAGCATATCGCAAAAAGAAATCCAAAATGCATCACGTTATGTAATTTTTCCTTACAAACAAATTGCATATACCAAATGCATGAAAATCCAAGACAATCTCACCCAGAAAAAATATGCAAATTTTTTTTTAAAAGAAAATATTAAAAAAGAACATAACAATAGGAATAATTTTTGAAAGTTAAAAAAATAAAGGAAAAAAGATGATTTTTCATGTGATAAAGGTAGGATTTACAATCAATTAAAAATCTGATTCATTGTTAAAATTAAGATGATAAAAATGATAATGATATATAAAAAGAACACAAAATAATAATAGTTACTAAATATGTATATCAAGTAAAAAATTGTGACAAATTTACATCTGATATTTAGGAACAAATATACCTGACATACTATGTGATGAAAAGAAGAAAAACAATCAAAAAAATTTATAAGAAGGAGAGACGAAAGCAGAGTAAAAAAATATATTAGGATGATGTTTTTATTATACATAGTAAATCCAATAGAGTAAATGAAAAACATTATGATATCTAAGAGGCGTACATACCCTACTTAGAAAAAAAAATGATACGCTTACAGATAAAGTTATTTTAAAAATGTATAAAATGTATACATACACTATCAGAATAAATGTGTATTTCAAGTTAAATATGAAATTAATATATTTCACATATTGAATATATTCATAAAAAAATCTAACATTAATACATCACTAAGCCATCCATGGTTAAAAAAGAACTATATATTATAAAATGCGAAAAGGTAATTAAGAAAATTAAAGTCATATCGCAGCTTTAGCATTAAAATATAGTTTTATTGAATCCAATTCATTGTTTTTATACGAAAGAGGGACACGATGAAAATTATGATTGAATTTTGGGTTATAAATATTGAAAGTTTGAGAAGCATTGTGTTAAGAGGAACTTTCTTCATTTATACACCTATATTTTTTAACTTGAATTTCTCACTTTTTTTCTTTTGCTTGCGTAAGTGAAAGGCAAATTTCAAGGTATAGTGATTAAAGAAAAGAAAAAAAAAATATACAACTAAACAGTAGACTTATGGCACTGGGATTTATTTCTAAAACTCTCAATCTAACTGGATAAGTTTCTCTGGTCTCAGTTAAACTTCTGTAACTCCTACTTCTACTTTCCCTCTATATATTTTCTCTGGTTTTTCTCTTTTTTCATTCATTACACGTCTACTTAAATAATAATGCTCATTTGCATACATTATGATTATACACAAGATAAATTTATCGTATCATTGTAGTAAAAGGGACTCAGAAATTACTTTAAGAGAATACAAGTAAGAAAGCAATATAAAATTTGTTAGTCAATAAAGGTTAAATTGAAGAATCAAATTTAATTACATAGCACCTAAAAGAAGGAAAGAAAACGCAAAATAACTTGAATGCAAAAATCTAATATTCCTTTAAAATTTAAGATTTATTTTAAAGAGCAGCAAGGCTTTGAGTGGAGTGATACATGATTTATTTCCTATTGATTTCTTGATAACAGTTAAACATTATGTCGAATAATAATAAGTGATTACAAAAGATAATTTGTTTTGAATATACACAATAGAAAAGAATAAATACTTTTTATTTTATAAGTATAACATAATTATATTATATAATAATTTAAAGAAATGTTCATGTTAGAATAATATATAGTCCAAATTGTGAATAGGTGTACATCATTAGACACAATATACATTTTTTGTGATAGTTAAAGGATCTTGCTGATGGTTTGGTACATTTTGCTTTCTACCATTGGAGATTCATGTAAATATTGATGTCTTATTGAAGGTAAATTACATTTTGCTTGCAAAATATTTCATGAATAAAAAATGTCCAAACGTTTTGGTGACAATACTTCGAATAGAAAAACCCCGAAAGCGAAAGCTAAACCAACGAACAAAACAAAAAAGGGTAACTTTAGATCCTGCAAGGTAAGTTGAAACTCTAGTTCTTCGTGTTGCAATTTTAATCTCTTATGTAAGGTTTCGGCAAACACCTGCATTTCAAACCACTCTTCGTATAATCCTCCACTGATTATACGGAGAAGCACATCATTCAATTGTTCGCTGCAACAAAATCCTTTTTTCAGAGCAATCCCCATATTCCAAATTCCAAAATATTCGTCGGACATTTTCACCCTGATGTACGGAGGAGCACCGAAAAAAAATTGGAGGGAAATTCGCGATGTTATAATTGCCACCGAATCATCGAATAAGTCTCCAAAGTCCTTTGAATATGAGTATTTCCAGTCGTTCTTCTCGATAGCTTCCCCCAACTTCGCCATATAATCAATATCACTTCCAAGCAATAATTCTCTGTCAATAGTTCCGATGGGTGTTAGACATTTGTATTTTCCATTCAAAACTGCTTTCGACAATTCCTCGAAGGATTTAGGGACAGGTACTTTTTCAGGCATGGTTAAGAAAGACAGGAAATTGATGTTATACAAGAAAGTCATCACGGCTGCAATGGTCATCCACAAACCAAAAAGTATTCTCCTCCAGGGAGAGTCTCTGACATTTTCTATAGCTTGGGTAAAGATACTGCCCAACACCGATAGAAAACTCCCCAAGAGGGTGGCCTTTCTGAACATTATTCTTTGAAAGAGAACTGTCACAGCAAGTATCATCAATCCGTATAAAATCCACACATTCAAGCTGTAAGGGTAGGTGAAAGCGGTTACTTTTGGCATTTGACTGGGCTCTTTTGTCGCAAAAGATCTCTGGAATGCGTTATATGCGAGGCTGAAATCCACCACTTCAGATCTTTCTTCAGAAACAGATAGAGCTCCAAATCCCATATCAGCTATTCCACTCTGTATCAATCCAATGATACCATCCCACGTTCCATTTGCATTCCTTGATCCGTATTGGCCGTTTGGAGATGTAAGTATTTCGTATCTGAAATTCAGTTTTTCTGCTAGAACATTTAACATTTTCCCTTCCACTCCACCGAGAACATATTTACCATCGACTTTTTCTGAAGTGAACACGTTCTTTAACTGAACTATGGCAACTTTTATTTTACTAGGGAAATGAAGATTTTTCATGCTGTATTTTTTCTACAATTTTGATTATTTGTCAGGTAGAGCTTAAGAAGGAATGAATCTATGACGTGATTTTGCACTAAGTTGTTCAGATGTTCCATAGAAAATGTCAAACGCACAAAATGGATTAATTGGTATGACTTCAAAATTTGTAGGGGAAAGGTGTCGCATAATTTGAAACAAAAATAGCGCAGAAGATTTCTATCAAACTCATCCCGTTTATTTTTTTTTCATTTTTATTCTGAATTTAATCTGGAAAAGTCAAACAGAAAACTTATTTCAAAATCTGAAAGTCATATTTTTATTCTATTTCTTTCACTATATCATGTCGACTCCCCTTTTCGATTGTGATCAAGATAAATCAATATTTTTATTTAACTGTGACCCAACTTATCACATCAGCGACCATGATTCACTACTTGCGCTTACACAAATTATTCTCTAACAAATACGAAAAAGTTTAGAATAGTTTTGCAAAAAATATATAGATAAACGTATTTTTAATGAAACAAGCCGGAATTATGTTTGTTATCAAAACATTTCGTGTTAACATCTCTTAGCAACTTCCATATTTAAAAACAACTGATCCTTTTTGGTAATATTGCATTCTGTGAATATTCATTGAAATGTTGATATAACAGTTTCCAATGAACTCCAATATATCACGTACTTTTATTATTCAAGTGGCAATTTTTCTAATATGATCGGTTTAAATCAGCACTTCTCAAATTTTTAACACTTCCAACCTAATTTCCAATCATATTTTTCATCGTGCCCCTATGCATGCATTAACAATATATTGAATGCAGTAAAAAAGTATTTTGATTTTTAAGACTACACAGTACCTTACAATGTTCAAATAATACGAAAGTTTTTTTTAAAAATTGTCTGGTGGCCCATGTCATTGGGAAGTTTGCCACCAAATTTCAGATCGTATAACACAAATTAGTATTTAAGACATTTGAAGATTTCTAAGCTTAGATTTTGTTTACAATTCTTTTTGTAACATTTTTTTAACTCTAAATTGAATTAATTAAAAATATTTTTGAGCCCATTTAACTCCTGCATTGTAAAATGGCTATTAATTTCACTTTTCATTACTAGAATCATTTCTGCTTGTTTATGTTTTGAGTTTCTTGAGTCCTCGTAGATGCTTAATTTAAATTCATTTCAAGGCCAATTTTTGTTTAAAAACTGTTTATATAACTTAGACGTTTTATCATGAGCTTTTTCCTGTTCAAAAAATACCATGGCCCAAATACGTTCTCAGGTTGCTATGAGAAACAATATTTCGTAGAGGTGGAATACTACTGAAAATGGTGTATCTAAAAATCAGCCTTCAGCTGTTACTGCAATTAGACTTCAGAATATAATTATTCTGAATTGAAGTTTTCGATATAAGACTCTAAGACTTTTTTTATATGAAGTACTTAATTACATTATGTTAAACACATTGTAGTACAATATTTTAGTATTTAAAAGTTGCGCAACAAATACTCTAACTTCATAAACTGTTCCAATTGAAAACAGAAAAAAAAATGTGTACAATCCTGATGATTCTTAGTTTGAGTTAGTATCCTTACTATTTTGTGCTTAAATGTTTTGTGTTTCAAAATTTTCGTAAAAATATTGTGTTCAGACAAGATGGAAGAACCTGTCGTCGCATCAATATTATGCAAAATGTTATTAATAATATTTAAAAATATTTCGAATTAAAATACCAACCACATATTTAATTAAAATAGTATTCTAATGTAAAAATTTATTTGCAAATTAACATATCGAAATAGTTTGATCTTCACAGAAATTATTAGATTTTCATTTATAGCTTTACAATTTTTAAATGCATTTTTATCAGATTTCTGATTATGAAGTTGGTAAGTGTTTTTTACTCCCTAAAACTTATTTTCTGTTTTAGATAGAGTCTTGAGATTATTTGTATATATTCCCAAACGTATATTCCTTAAAAGTTAGTATACAGTTAGGTATAAGAACTTAAGTTATTTTTTAAATGTTAAATTTAGTATTTTAAAAAGTTTCGTATTTATTCCAAGTTTAGCTAGAAAAAGAAGTATTAGACATGAACAATGAGACAGATTTTCAAATCCAAACTAACTTTTGTTTGTAATAATCTAAGGAATAGAAAACACTTAAACTAATTAAAAAATTAAACATTTTATAAAAATTTAAAAAAATTAAAACGATTTATTTTTTTAAATTAATAATTTTTAAAATTAAAATAAATAATAATTTTAAATTTCAAATGTTTTCTTAAAATTGTGGAATAATGGATGGTGAAACTGACTTTTTACTTTCAGAATCAACTGAATAATATAATTTGAATTTAAAACATAAAATATTGTTACTGTCATTCTCTTCCAAAAAATTTTTTGAATAAGGGCGTAGTCATGCGACGTTCTAAAATCTTAAGAGTTAAATATTGATATTGACCCTTGCATTGAGAGTACATATGTTAGAAGAGAGAAATTCCTCGTGTCCTCATTTTTTCTAATTGTAATCATGCCTAAGATCAAAAACACAAATAATTTAAAAATGAATATAAAATAGATTTTATCTAAGCTCCAGAAATATAAATGCTTGTCTTTGTTTGTTTGTTTTCATGTATTTCTCTATACTTGAAACTGGAAAGTAAATGTGAAAGCAAAATATAAAAACAAGTAATATTCTCATTTGTTGCTATAACATTTTAGGAATGTTTGAACACAATCTACAAATACTTAAGTTTAAAAATGCTACATGTCATTCTGATAGTTTTAAAATCTGGAAACATATTTTTCTTGAGTATAATAAGGTAACTATTTATTTTCACTGTGGATTTCGTCTTGAGACTTTGAAATACCACCGATTTTTTTCTTCACATTCTCAACTCAATTTTCTGTTGGTGTCTCAGTAACAAAAATAATCAGAGTCCGATAAGCAGATAATTGAGTTTAAAAAATTTAGATAACGTAATCCTGTTTTGTTTGAAGAGACTATTAACGATTAATAGGCTGGAAAAGTAATATTTGAGCTTTATGTGTAAAAGAGGAATGCGAAATAAAAGAGTAATTTAGAGAGGAAATCCAGCTCGAATAAAATTTGATTTTTGAATGTTAACGTTGTGGGGGGGGGGAGAAATCCAAAACATATTTTTGTTTACTCTCACTGAAATGGGATGCGTAAAATTAGATTATATAAGTGCCATTCCATTAAAAAAAAGATTTTTGCTTAAAAACATCTCTATTCTAAGCCTAAATGTCTGTGTTAAATACAAACATGTAAAAAAGGACATTTACAAAAAAAAATCCTCTTTTTTCGTTGCGAACATTACCAAGTTTGGATAGAAAACCCTTAAAATTGTAATCATTATTAGCATGTTTACACGTTTGATTCCAGAAATTTTTAACAGTATTTTTTTGGAGAATCCTTATCGAAATTGCCTAGAATATTTTGCATTAACAAGTGTTATTTCCTACAGAAAATATGAATGATATTTTTTAAATGAGAGTAAAAAATAGCTTTAGACAGCGTTTTTCAAACTGTGGGGCTTGAACATATCGGAAAGTCAAAAAGAAAAGTTTACTTAAAAAATTATTATAAATTACTGAATAAAAGCAAAATGGCGCATTCTGACATATTTGCTCTGATATAATACACTTATAAATATATTAGCACTGAAAATAAATTTGATAATTATTTAATCAATATTAAGTTAAGAACAGGTTTATTAATTACAAATGACTTCTCTGGGCTTATCATATACAAAATTTAATTTACTTATCTCGATAATTAGTAAGGCTTATCATTAAAATCGTAATGTAGCTTTTTGTCATAGTGCATAATTATTGCAATCAATATATTGCTGTTACACAAAGGGGTGTGCAATGGAAATTATGATTGAAAATTGGGTCAAAAACATTGAAAGTTTGTGAAGCACTGACCTACATAGATCCTAATTCACAATACATACTGATACTGCTGCTTTGTAGGGACTGAAAATTGTAAAAAATTTAACTGGACGTTGATTTTGGTGTAGTTTAAAACTTTCTCAAAATTAATATTCAACAGTTTATATAAAAGGTAAATGTTGAAGCAGACATGTAGTCATGGAAATCTATATGTCATTTTATCTCACCCATTTGTCATGTTTTATTACTAATGAAATTATTAAATATCAGAGGTTAAACAATATTAATGATCCTAAATATACAAAATATAATGATGTGTTAACTGCAAAGAAAAATAATTTAATTAAAATTGTAGTATCATTAGCTTTGAGAGAAAAATTAATTTCAACTGCACATGAATAATTTGGTCACCCAGGTAAGAAAAGATGTTTAAAATGAATTTTAACAATTTACTATTAAAAGGACATTATATTAGATATTTCAAATTTTGTTAGAATTTTTGACACTTGCCAAATGAATAAAAAATCTACACAAAGAAGTATGAATTGTTGGAAGCTGTTCCTACAACAAAAGAACTATTTAAAATGATGCCATTAGACCCTGTAGGAGTATTTAATTATCATAATTAACAAAAGAAGTACATGCATATTGTACTGGACCATGCAACCAGATATGCTTGGACATTTCTATCCAAATGGTCACTTCTGAAACTTACACCAACTGCTTAAACCAAACTTTCTCTATCGAATGCCAAAGCAACTGTTAAGTGCTATAAATGTGGCATTCACATCTTCTAAATTTAAGTAATTTTTAAAACATCATAATATCAGACAGTTGATAACTTCTGCACGTAGACCAAAAGTCAATGGAAAGAATGAAACAGCTAATGAGACAACAGTTGGAAAACTAAGATGTAAAAATAATTCAGCTTCTACAAAAATTCCTTTGACAAAATTTTAGAACAAGTCACATATGAATGCAATAACTTTCCGTATGATATTGGTTTTCAACCTGAATGCTTAATGTTTGGAACCTTGCCATATGACTCAATTTTACTTAATCAAGTAAAATTTAATTATCTACCTATACAACAAGAAAGGCTAATTGCAGAAAACAGGACAGTAAATATCATAATATAAATAAACAAATATATGATAAGCATCATGTTGATGCAAAATTTAAAATTGAGAATTTAGTTCTCAGCCCAGAGTTCAACGACCACCAATTCGCAACATCTCGGATTTGTGTGACCGTTCCTTAAACATCTAGTACAATCTGTCTCTGGTCATTTACAAAGGAATTGTGGCATAAATGCGACAGGCGGGTTAAAGCTGTGTTGCGCGCCAAAGGTGGGCCAACTCGTTATTGACAGGTGGTCATAATGTTTTGGCTCTTGAATGTATATATATATGTATACTCAGGTTGTTATCAAAATACTACCTGTGAAAACGCTTCATCAACTTTAAAATATAATAGCTACTACTTTTTATTATAAATAGAAATGTAAATAGTCTAGTAGAATGTAATAGCTTCATTGAATTTTTATAAGTCATGTAATTTTTTGAAAAGTGTTAAATGTTGGACTTGTAAGAGCCTGCCTAGCTGAAGTAATGGTAACCGATACATCTGAAATTTTAGGTGTTTCTAGAGGTGCGGTGTATAAAGTAATGACAGCATACACACAGCGTGGCAAGACAATCTTCCCAAAGCAAAATAGTGAAGCGTATTTAATAACAATAAAAGGAACAACTGCAGAAAAAGAGACTGGAAAGCTCAATAAGCATCTGAGTTCTCCTGTGCCAATGATTTTAGTTAGAAAAGGCACCTTCATAACCAAAACATTTACGGTAGAGCAGTGATTCCCATTCCAATTGTCACAGATGTTTATACTGAACGTCGTCTACAGTGACGTCACATCTTCTAGAGTGATGATCGATTCATAAGTATAAGAAAGTCATATAGTCTGACGAATCGTCTTTTACACTTTTCCCTACAACAGCACGGTAGCAAGTTTGGAGAACACTTGAAAAAAGTGTATGATTGTGATTATATTCTTCCAACTGTCAAGTATTGAGGTGGATTTGTCATGATATGGAAAGCCGTGTCGTGGCTTTCTGATTCACCAATCGTTACACTGAAAGTTGGGTCACTGGGCAGAATTATAGAGACATTTTAGCTGACAGGGTACGTCCTATGATACAAACTTCTTTTCTTGAAAGTGATGGAATTTTCAAAAAGGATAATGTACCTACACATATGGCGGGACTTGTCCAACCATACTTTCATAAACCAGATGACGAAGTTAAATATCTTCCTTGACCAGAACAGCCACCTGACTGCAATATATTTGAACTACAATAGTCTGTTTTAGAGGGTTCAATACGAAATCTTATCATCCAGCTGTATCTCTTGAAGCTTCAAGAGACAGAGAGCTTCAATTCTTTCCCAATACATTCTTGAAGAATGGTTCAATATTCCTCTAAAACCTATTTAGCACTTGTATGAATCGATTCCTTTGGCTTATATGAGTTGTATCACATAGCAAAGATGGTTCTTCAATATTCTAATAAATAGCTCTTTCTAATTCAAAGGATTTTTCTTTAATTTTATAACCTGTATATATATTTGTGTGTGTGTTTACATATAAACATTTCTTGACTTTAAGATAATTGTATTAATACATTTTATTAAACCTAAACATTTGTAATGATATTATGCATATTTTAATATTCTGTGTTAACGATTTATATGTGTAAAACTTTTATCATCATCATTTTTTCTCTTATGAACATTAAAGTCTAAAAAGTGCAATTAAAAATTAACAACTAGTTGTAATATATGTGTACATTATTATAATAATCTCTTTGAATAAGACAAACGGGACATTCTTACGATGGATAAGACTTATAAACGCTCAATTAATTCTACCCACTATATGTTATAATTCAGAACTGTACCAAATTTATGTTATAATTTCTTTTTCAGAATTATTAAATTTATTTTGCCCTTATAACGGAAATGTAATGCTTTCCTTAAAGTAAACTTTTCTAAATGAATTCAGTAAGCTTACAATACTAGTTATCAAAAAATTATTTTGACCCATTTAGAATATGAATAATATTATTTTTCCAGGTCTTTAGTTATTGCTTAATGTTATGCATTCAGTGATTAATCTCGATTTTTACATAAGTAATCGGTTTTCTTTCTTATAATTAAGATTATAATGTCAAAACTACATTATTTTTTTTTACTTTTAGATATTTTAAATCATTTTTAAATAAATCATATTATTCTGTGTTTTGGGGGAAGATACAAGATAAATGCCTTATTAAAACTCAAGAATTAAAGAAAAATAGCATTTACAATTTCTAGTCTTAAATTATTATCATACAATTTATTATATGATTAAAATAGAATTTTAGCTCTTCAGATAAATTATGTACATCATTGAAGAATATTGTAAGAATAGAGAGATGAAAGTACTATAAATAATTATTAATTTTTGTTAAAAATTACCATTTCAAATTATAAAGTTAATGAATCATTTGTCATTTTCTGTTTTTTCCTAACGAAAATAAAAAAGATAAAGATAAAAAAAGGGACAATGATTGGAAAAAACTCTACATCTCTATTTTTTAATGTATAATAAAAAGCCCAATGGGAGCTACCATATAATTTTTTTTTACAAAAAAGAATATTTTATTGCTTTCAATACTCCACGTTTCACAATGTCCATGCAATTTCATATAACTCCATATGCTCAAATCAATACTCGTTGTAAAGAGTTTATAATTTCGCTGACGATAGAAAACCTCTAAAAAAAGAAACACTCGTAAAAGCTTACTTTTTATACCAGAAAATGCTGACGGAGATTTTATTCATCGTGGCAGGCACGATTACCTCTCCTAGATAGACATTTGTTACATTGAATTCAACTGTGTGGGTGTGGAAATCGTATTCTTCGTTCAATAACCTCATGATTGTTCAATAAACGTTTCCGTTGGAATCGTATAAACATTCAGTTAGTAGTCTTAAACCTTCGGATTGAGGCCAGGGAGTTGCGATATTACTACTGAGGATATTTATTTCTACAGCTGAGATATTCTTTCCTGTATACCTGGCCGTTCAACGTAATACCTGTTGAGATCCCCGGCATCTCTGTTTTATGGGATCAATTTACTAGGAGACGTATGATAAAACACAAATTCTTCTCAAAGCTGATTATTGTAGAGGAGAACAAAATTGAGATTTATGTGAAGCGGTTTTACTTCCAAGTGATTTATAAGGAATCTTATGTGATTGTATGTGTGCCTTACTTAATCTTATATCTCTCATGCAATTTCCTTTGAGATTCATACGAAATTGAGCTTATTTTCATTGGTGTTATTATTGTATTTTCTAGTTAAGGAAATTATTAGCGAAATCTTTGAACTGTGAATTTTCCGTACAAAATACATGGACATGAGCATTAAAAATAATTTATACTATATAATTAATTTAAAATGATGAGATAGCAGAAAAAAAGGACCTAAACCCCAGAAATTGATGCTTACATTTAAAATATTATCAATTATACATTTATATTAAAACCATTGTATCCAACTTCGTATGGAGTTAAAATAAAAATATTGATTGAAGGATAAATATTTTTTTTAGTGAGTTAATTTTACGTGAATTGCAAATTAAACAAAAAAGGTGTTTTGTATATCTTAGATGAACAAAAAAACCATATCTGTTAAATTTAAATCATGAAGTTCTAATAGTTGTTAAAAAGGAATAATTTTATTTATAACGCACCGTAACTCTCTTGTGAGTCGATTTTTGGAAACACCTTCCTAAGCTAATCGGTCGGCAAAGTAAACATTGTTACAAATTTGTATAATGCGCTTAAATAAAATAGATAATTTATATCTAAATGTGCAATACGTTAATATTACTTTCTGTTGCAATTATTTTATGTTAAAAATGTAATATTCGCAAGCAACGCATTACATTATAATGGCGATTCATTGGAAACATAGGGAAACTTTGGTGATAGAGCCAAGTTGGCATCATTTTGCGACCGTGCTCTCAACTTGGTGATTAATCGAATGGTGCAGAGCTTTTCTATAGCGCCCGCAACAAAGAATATAGCACAAAAACCTTACTCATAAAAAATACATGTACTTGCAAGTTTTCATAGTGATCGGCTGAACGTTGTTGGAGTAGAGCGATATCCTACATGCACATATCTAATTTTATATAGATATTTCAAACGTTGTTAATTTATTAAAATTTTAGTGTTACTGCAACTTTGTCAATTAAAATTAATAAAATAAATTTTAGCTTTTAAATACAAAATGATTTCTTTAACCTCATTTTCATGCATGCTTTATTTAATTTAAAAATTAGTTAATTAATGTTTACTATGGATCTAAATAATAAATATTTTGCATTTTTTTATCATTCTGAAGATAAATTTCTTAGAAAATAATTTTCAATTTAAGTAATTTAGTATATTAAGATAAAAAAGCCATCCTCCGTGTTAGGTTTTTAAAATATTTCATTCAAAATTGCATGACAAACAATATAATTTTATTTAATGCTTTTTTAAATTAATGTATAAAAGTTGTTTCATACTTTATTTCTAAAAAAATATTTTGGAATTTTATTTTTGTTAAGCATCGTAAAAAAAGTACGGTATATCACTTTAAGAAATCAAGAAAATTGTTTTCTTCACAAGTTCATATCAATCCACTTCATTCCTTTTAACAGTTATAAAATTTAATTGTATTGATAAAGCTTGTATTTGCCATTGAATGAGATTAGCATTTAAACGGAATGTGCAATTAAAGATAAATAACCACTAAATTTTTATTTAATTATGTTTTTGCTATGTATATATATTGCTGATTGTTCAAATAAAATCAATTTTTCATTCTCAAAGGACTCATACAGTTTGTATCTCTAAATCTTGTCTGTGAAACATGCTTTAAAAAACTCAGTTTTTTTTTTAAAAAATCTGAATAATTTAATAAAATCGAATGTATTCAAAATCTCTCCGAAACATATTTTTAAAACACTTAAAAATAAATAAATTACAAGTTACTAAAAGCTTTTTTACTTAATAAAATAAAAAAGAATGTAATTAAGATGATGTTATGGATATATGTATATAAAATACTCTAAAATTTGTAATAAGCACTTCAATCACAAATCGGATCATCCACAATAAACACGGAAACTTGATAACGTATGTGATGGGGTTCTAAATTATGATTCTACGTTACCACTTACTGTGTCTTTCCACACTTAAAGTCGGATTGGTCTAAAACACATCGATGGACAATGTTAAAATGTTTTTATAAAGGTTTAGTCCAGTGATTATGGTCAATTTATCATATCTGGTGCTGTTTCGATCAAGGTATGGCACCGCAAAGAACCAACAGGGGAATTGAAATTAATGCATATTAAGTCTTTTGATGCTAAAAATACTCACAATCCAAGATAAGTTTGGAATGCGTATTGAAAATCCAAGTATCATTCTCGTCGTGCGAACAACATTCAAAATTTCGAATTCCCTTGCCTGCAGTATTCGTAGAGCTTTAAAGTTCAAGAGGATTAATATAAAATACGTAACTGAACGGCACAACA